>VZTZ01035714.1:561778-640331 GCA_013400955.1 Drymodes brunneopygia | reverse complement strand
TGGCAAGCCTGAAAGGCCGGCTCACCCCTGGCCAGGTGAGCAAAAATGCCACAAACTCCGTAATGGAGCCGACAGAAAGATGACTTTCAGGTGTATTTTACCCCAAGTCACCACCAGAGCACAGCTTTGAATCCAGTACAGCTACTCCTAGAGAATCACAGAGTACGCTGAGTTGTAAGAGACCTACAAGGATCATCAAGTCCAATGCATAGCCCTGCACAGGACCATCACCAAGAATCACATCATGCCCGAGAGTATTGTCCAAACACTTCTTCACTGAGGTTTTTTTACCTCTTAGAACCCTAGTTATCACCCAGGCCATCTCGCCTTCACCAAAAAAAAAAAAAAAAAAAACCCCAAAAAAAACCCAACCAAATGAAATGAATTCCTGGAAGTTTCTTCACTCACATCAGTTCCTCGCTTGAGGAATTTCTTCCAGATGAGCCAATAAAGACAAAACCCAGCCTTGCAGGTGTGTAAGCAGCAAGTAAAGGTTAACCAGAGTCCTGCTCACCTCATGCTGCCTCCTCCGTTTCATCCCTGTTGATTTATATTATAAGAAGGTTAAGCAAACGTTGAGCACTTGCAAAAGGCTCTCTCTCTCCAAGGTGCAACGTTCAGGACTAGGGTTCCAAGCAAGTTGCAATTAAAAATACAAAATCCCCAAAGCCAGTTTGAAGAGGACAAGTAGTTTTCAACCAGGGAACTTCAGATGACATGGCTCTCTACACTGACATTACTCATCTTTTATTCCCTATTAGCTGGACAGTGTTTCTTTGTGTCTTTACACCGTATACACACCTCTGCTACTTCCATAAACATTGTCCTAAGCTGTTAATCCATAATATTTGCAGAAGTGCGTGCTCCTGTTGCAAGAGGATTTTCTACCTCAAGCTATTCAACATTTTTACTGCCACCAGGAGGACAAGGCAAGGACTGTTACTTTACATGAGGTACAACAGTAGAGTTGCCAGCCAGATGTGAAGTGTGGCATGCATCTCTTCACAGCACTGCCTGAGATCTTCGCTGTTTGAAAACCCTCCTAGTCCGAAATTCGAAAAGAGGTTTGCTATCACACCACCTCTCTAGATGTCACATGACTGGAAGCTCAGCTGGACTAAATCACAGCAGAGAATGTCTGACCCCAGCCCTGCATCAGATTAAGGAGGGGAGGACCGCCACAGGGTACAGTAATTTCTTGGGATTTGCCATCTGTAAAAGCAATGGTAAGTTTTGCCATCCAGAAATCGGGGCAATGCAGGATTAAAAAAAACCAAAAAAACTACAGCAGAAATAACACCTTGCTAGCACAGTAAAAAGATCAGATGGCAAAGAACAAGTAAAATACCGAGCTGGATGGGCACCTCTGCTGGCCGAGGGGCAAGGCTGCTGTAGCTAGACAAGTCTCTTAACAGAATCTCATGTCAAATTGCTGTGTGCTCCCAATTTTCAATGCTGTTTGACAGTCACTAACTGCTGTTTGGACTGTCAGACTTATAATTTAGAGGCATTTGAGATGATATGTTAGTGACATCTTAATTTTCTAGGAAACACTGAGATGAGCTTCGTATGATTCATAAGCTATTTAAGAATAGCCACCATGCTCTAGGTTTCATCCTAGCTGCCTCATTTTTTTTCCTACATGAAACAAGCTCCTAGTCCACGACATCTATTTTGTTCCCCACCCTGGCTGTGGCACAGCAAGAGTATCCCACCTCATCTCACTGGACATCATTGAGTATTGATAAAAACAGAAATGCTGCCTTATAAAGGGGCTATTGCCTTGTTCCCAAATGCAAGGTGTTGAAATTTTATGCACCTTATAGTGAATCCTGTCTGATGGGGGGGCTCAGTCTTCTAAAACTCTCCTCCTGGTTTTACCACCTATCTTATTAGTAATTGGCAGCAGGCAACTCCCACCTGGCTTTTGCCTCATCAGTGCACCCCGCGGGCTCTTAGAGAGAGGACAGAAATTCTAGCAAAGTGCTGCAGCATCCCAGGTAGTCTTGATGGGTAATCAGAGAGAAGCTGGACAATCTGATGAGATCCCTTCCTGTCTCCCACCTTCTATTGCTTCAAGCAAATTCACTGTAGAAATCACAAGGGGTTGGTCACCTGGCAAATTATTCAGGAACATAAACCATCTCATAATCACGCCATTTCTACCCATATTTAGCCTATATTTTGTCTTAGTTTCAAATTTTTCTTCCTGCATTTCATTAACTTCTTCCTGCCCCTTACATTTGTGTCTTTTCACCGATGCAAACAGTATTTCCTCTTAATCATCACTCACTTAAGATCTATATTTCATCCTATGTATCTTTTTCTCATGAGTCATTCCTGTAGAGTGATAGTAATGCTGTTACACTACAAAGTCCCTCCAGTTTTCCCAATATCTCCATCATAACATTTTGCTCAGAAGTGTAATCATACTAGTGCCATAATAAACAACTGTCTCTAAAATGCTTTTGAATATAGTGTCTGAAACTGAAATGACAGCTTTGCCCTGTGAAACTTGCCACTTTTTATCTAATTTGCTGTCAGCTATTACATGTATTTTAAACTATTTATTAAACCAGACACCCTTGAAGTTAGTGCATTTCAGATTATTTCACTTAGATATGCAAAAGCTCATTTTTCCAAGTTTAATTTCTCTCCTGTGTAGGTAGTTCCCTTCATATAATTTCTGTGTTCTGACTGGCTTCTGATTCTGCATTGCCAATTCATTTCATTAGCATGCTGTTTATCCTATCATCAACAAGATACACTTGAAAAATAAATGAGTCTATCCTTTAGATTATTTCAGCAACCAAAACCTGCCAGCTAAATCTATTCCCTATATCATTATCCTTTACTGAAGTGTAAGGGCAAAATACTTATTGCATCTCCATATTCAACAGGGCCTTCATCTGAGAAAAGATTCAATTTCATACTTTAAGTGTAAACAGTCCCACTAAAGCCATGTCTTCATTGCAATAATGGAATAGAAGACCTACTGTAATGCGGCAAACTGTTTAATTAGTTAGGCATATAAGCATTTTCATTTTCCTTTGAAAAGTCCTTTTCTTTCAAGAGTCAGAGAAGATGACACCTTTAAGAAATACCCTAATGAAATTTAGCAATTTGGTTCTTTGTTTTTTTTCCCCACAAGCCCTTTGAAACAGAAGAATTACCTTCTATTCAAAAACTAGATGCATATTAAAAGAAAAAGCAACCCAGAAGCAGCTAAGCAGCTTTGCATAGTAGATATATTTGGATTAGTACCATGACTGCAACTACAATTTGAACACAAAATGGCTGTTGTTCAACACACACCACACCAGAAAGCAATAGCCAGAGCCCCAGTGGACAGCAGACAAATCAGTGCCAGGAGCCAGCGGGGACAGGAGTGTGACAGAGCCAGTGCAGGTGGGCCACCGCTCGGCCACAGGAGGTATGTCCGGGACTGCGCCCCTCGGGCTGCTGGAATCCTCACACTGCAGTGCGGAGCAAGGTGTTCACCAACGAACTGGTAATTTGCATGAAGAAAAATGAGCAAGTGGGAAATAAAGCATTGCCTGTGCGAGTTCACAACCCAGTCACTTGTATGGTCTCAGCACCAATTTATCTTTTGCCTCCCCCACAAGACACAGGAGCTATTGGCAGCTGTGCACTAAGGAAAATCTGCTCACTTCATTTACAGCCTGAAATTATATCCAAAGCCGTGAAAATACATGGGAAAAACATGAATATTTGTTTCAGTCAGAAAAGGCTTAGAGAAAGCATGACATTTCAGCCTGGTATTTTCTTTTGGAATGCTTCATCACCAGCCCTCGGTCCTGATAAGAGTCCTTCCAAAAGCCCGTGACCTGGCAGCACACTCTCCCCCTTTGCAAGTGCTGTGTCACTGCTTCCCTCTCACTGCCTTACGCTGACCCCCATGGAGCCAGATCCCAGGTGCTAGCAAACCACTGCAGGCAAAGGAATGTTCCCTGTCCCAGGGGGGACAATGTATATCTCTTCTCATGCCAGTGTGCATTAGACTGATCAGCAAAATAAAAGGAAGTACACACTTGTGAGCGTCAAAAGGAGCAGACACAGCTGGCACTACTTGCAGCCCACCCACTACTTAGCAAGTACTGAGGTGTTTCTTTGCATCACACCAGAGGAGAGCATTAAAGGGAACAAATGAAATGGCTTTGCAGAGATTTATGGAGATTTTCTAATGCAGAAAGTGGAGCACAGGAGAAAGTGCAAAGGCTAATTTGATTACACTGTTAGCCCTGTATAAATTTAATAATGGACTTGCTTCCACATTTCTCATCATAACCTATTTACATGCATCCACTAACTGCACTAGCTCTGCACCTCACACTCTTGAGCCAGACTTCCCAACCCACCCCTGTGAGGAAGAGGAGTAATACTACTCCTGCACAGATAGGAACAAAGGAGATGTTAAAGATTCAGATAAACATTACTAAATTGATTATGGCTTCTGCAGATCTGGAACAACGTTCTCTAAATACTAATAAAATTATCTTATTCTTCTATCAAAATAAGAATCAGCAGATATTAAAAGGAACTGGCTTATCTCCTCGGGACCCTCAGTCATGAGCTACAGCAGACACTGCACAAGCTTGTTCCAGTGACTTGGGTACATTTGCAAATACCAAAGTGCTCTGTGAAAGTCTAGCCCTTGAGTAACTTGCTCAAGGTCACACAGAAGGTGTGTGGCAGACCTGAATCAAGTTGAAAAGCTATTAGGGCATCCGTTTGCTTTTCATTCTCACTTTTACTTTTCCAGCATGTCATTTTTGATCAGGATCTATGCTATCAAATGTAGACATTACTGTAAGGTTCATATTCAGCACTTTACTCATTAAATGCACATTCTTTCAAGATACAAATACAATAATGGATATAATGATGAAAATCAGGATATCATTTAGTAGTGAACTACATTAATCTCCTGCATACAGTACTGTGCAGAACTCAGTTCCTTTCTGAACTATGTTTCATGAGGTCAATAATGCCTTCTTTAATTTCTAAGAGCAGGCTGGATGGCTACCCTGAATTTCTTTGATTATAGGCAGACTAGTTTTGTTAGCTTGAGCAACTGCCATGCATTCCACATCAAGGCCAACTGTGTCTATTTTCCTCTTGTTTGAGGAAAGCAAATCCTTTTCATCTCACCTCGCTCCTCCAAGAAGAGCTGTTTGATACTGACTTCCCTATTTCAATCTAATCCTAATGATTTTCTAAATAAATCACATCATTGTCAATCACATCATATCTCAAATACTTGCAAATGCTTAGCAATTTCAGTTGCCAACACACTCATTTGTGTTCTTTGGAGATGCCATCTGAATCACAGCTATAGTCTTTGAGCCTTTCCATCAGTTAATTGCAACTGTTTGTGAAATGCAGGAACATATTTATTTCTCTCCCTTCTTTGCAGTGTTCAAGTTGTGCCTTTAGGTAAGTCTTCAATTCCAAACTCAGAAATACTTCACTTGTATTTTCCACACTCAGAAAAACTCCAGTGTCTACTCTGAGAAATACCTTCAGTAAGTATAAATGATTTTCTGGCATGTGCTTTGTTAAGTAATTTTTAATCAACAGAATGATGAAGTAGGATCAATGCCACCTTTCTGGGACAGACTGCTTCATGTGACAAATTCTGACACAAATATTGCAGTGACATACCATGTGTTTCCTACTGTCACTCTTAGCTTTCAGTGTCTCTCTCCTTAACCCACTCAAGAACCACGAACAAAATACTACTGAAAAGAGCTTACCTGTGCTAGATTTTTTAAAATGGAAGGAAAAGGAAAGAAATCCAGCAGTCTGACACAAACTTCCCAAACTGGGGGTTTAACTACTATAAAGGATCAGGTCTTCCAGACAGACTTCTACTCATTACGAGATAAAGTGTCCACACCAGAAGAGCTGGAGCAATTAGGTGGTATTGCAATCAACTTATAAGACTCAGGTGCGTTGATGTAAGTTTTGCTTCCAACAGAGACACCCTGCATGATCCCAAGGAAGCTATTTCTCAGCTGAGAATAACCGTTTTCTCAACACTCAATGATATGGTCTCCAGATGCAAATAATATCCTGTTAAAAGACATGTGCTTTAAAGGGTTAGCATTAGACCCAAGGTGAGGCTGAACGGGATCATCAGCCAGCCTGGCTCTTACACCATAACTATTCCAGTATTGTTTTTTCATTAATGTTTGTTGTCAATGTGGTTTAACAAGCCAGGCTTGATCTCTTCTAAATGGCTGATTTCTTCTCTCTGGTGACCAGTGACAGGACACAAGGGCATGGCATGAAGCTGTGTCAGGGAAGGTTTAGGTTAGATGTTAGGCAAAAGTCCTTCACCCAGAGGGTAGTTGGGCACTGGATCATCTCCCCAGGGATGTGGTCACAGCACCTAGCCTAGACAACTCTGTCAGGCACATGGTGTGATTCTTGGGACTGTCCTGTGCAGGATGTTAAGGAAACTTTTCTGTTTGACTATTCATGGGACTCTGGCAGTCACACTCCCACTACCAGACATTTTAAGAGCTGGGAATGAAGCCCTTTCATGGTGTGTAGCTCCAGTGACTCAACAGGTGCCCCACTTGACTCCCTGTACACCCCACTCTCACACAGTCAGACCAGGTTTTTTTACTGGCTTGACCCCAGGTTTCCCACAGCAGAGTCTCAGATGTCTCGTTCCATAAAGCCATTTACTCATAGTCTCTGCTCTTCCTCCTCAGACACCAGCTCCTGCTGTGTCTGAGTGTCCAGGCACCTGGCTGAGCCACAGGTCCCTGTGCCCTTTGTTATGCAGAGGGTCAGCACCAGCTCAGGACCTCTTGCCTGGGGCTCCTGCCACCCTGAGTTCAATCTGCAGCTTTGATTTCAATCTGCAGCTCAGTTTCAATCTGAGCTCAATTCTGGCACTGCAGCCTGCAAACCAAGCTTCCTGCACCAAAAGTATTCTTCAATAAGAGCCAGGAGTTGGACTTGAATGATTTTTGTGGCCCCTTCCAACTCAGGATATTCAATGATTCTAAGAAATATCCTGGAGACCAGACAAGCCAAATCCAATGCTTGCAATCACTGGTGTGCCTCAATTCACCTCCCTATTCTTCTGAGTACACCCTTCGCCTCCTCTCTCAGGCACGACTGCCTTTCAAGATAACCATTGTCCATCCCTACTTGTCTCCCAGTTCCTCATAGAAGCCAGCCTTTCTCATTACCTCTGATACCCCTTGCTAGATCCAAATCCAGTAGGACATGGACTTTTTTCACATCATCTCTGCATGCTCAGACAATGTTTGTATTCCTCACAGATTTCACTGAGGTATTACCATTGTACTGGACAGTACTGAGGTGTAAATACACCATGCATCATGACATGCCTGTAAATGAGAACTGGCAGCTTATTTCCTGTTATTTCTCTTTTATAGCCACTTATTCTCCTTGCTCTCTAAACATTATTCCCCTTTCTGTCTCCTGTGAGATCTGGGCTGTGGCACCTTTGCTCAAGCTCCACTCAATTCACCCTCCATGTGCTGTCCCAGACACCTCTGGCTGCCTCCATTTTCTGCCTCTAATTCTGCCCCCAGCTAAACAGAAGAGTAGGTGATTACAATTTCATTCAATCAGGAGGCGAAGGAGATGGGACACATGCACAGCAAGCTGAGAAAGGAGTGGCAATCAGATTACAGCTATAGCCTAGAGCACAATACTTTGTAATGTGAATTTATAATGGGTCTCTGGTCTAGGGCCCATAATAGACATTTTACCCAGAGTGCCAGAGTCACCCAAAGATGTTTACTTCAGGAAATACTGAGCCTGGTATAAACATTTAAACTTTAATAAAACAATTACAGATGCACTGATTGCATAGCTCCCTAAGACAGTGAAGTCTTTAGACATAGGGAAGTGAGCAGAAGACAATATCAGGCCATTTACATAAAGATTTACTGAGAACTCACCCTTAGTGAGGTCAATGCCTTATTCATATCCAAGAACCACTCACTGAGCAAAAGCCATCTCTAAACATATCCCATCTCAGACACATTGTCCTCTGCAGGATCAGTGTGTTTAAAGAAGTTAAATCAAGAACCAGTATATTCACTTACATTTTGTATTCACAGTATCCAGAACCCTTACACATCTCAATATAACATTAAATTTAAAAAATAACATAATATGTTCTTGCTGTTTCTGCTCAGAAACACTTTGACACTAACAAGCAAGTTGTATTTAAGTATGACAAGTTAGCTTGTCATATTTCGAGTGACAAACGTGGCTCTGTCCACAGAATAGAAAGATAAATAAGCATTTACAGGAAAGAGAAGAGTCCAGTCAGGAGGAGATGCAAATCTACCTCTCTGTCTTGCTAACCTAACTACTTGGCCAGTTACATTTCATACTTCTGAACCAATTCAAACAGAATTGTTCCAAACAAACATTTCAATGCTAAATAAGGGTTTTGAGGGAAGCATCAAATCCATAACCCCACCTTTCTGATCAAGTCTCCCTAACCAAATAACAATTATACAGAAAATATGAGCATCTCAGAGCAATAGGGATTTTCACCAGTCATTATCCCCTGGCCAGCACAAGCATCTGCACAAAGGATGAGTATATACTAAAATTCTGTGCACAGTGTAGCAGCTAAACCTCTGTTCTCTCCTGCTTTGTTGCTGGTGGGTGTTGCATGTTAATTTCCTCCATACCAGGCTCCCCTGGTTTTGTTTACAGCAAACTCCATCCCACTAACTCTTTTCACAACCACTACCCCAGGAACTGGGCCCCTCTGCATTAGGTACCTACTTTGTGTCTGAGCTAGCCCCTATTTCAGAAGGTGGGAGCACGTTCACATTGTGTCACATACATGGAGAAGAGGCTGCTGCTCATATGCCCACACCTCCAGGAGAATGGAACAGGTTTAGTTTATTTTTAGATTAGTAGCTACTTTTTTAGTAGCTCCACAAACCCTGGATGCAAAAAAACACACTGAGTGGAACAGGAGAGCTATACCAGCCATAAGATCTCGCTTGGGCACTGCTGAACATGGGAGAAAAG
Organism: Drymodes brunneopygia; assembly: GCA_013400955.1. Lineage (NCBI taxonomy): Eukaryota > Metazoa > Chordata > Aves > Passeriformes > Petroicidae > Drymodes > Drymodes brunneopygia. The sequence continues at coordinate 631,265 of VZTZ01035714.1, read as the reverse complement.
ACTCTACTTCCTGGGCCACATTTATAAATCAATACAGCTCTCTCCAATCTGCAACTGACCTTTTTCCTAGGACTGATTCAAGACCTTATATGAACTCTTAAACCCAAAAGTCCTCAACACCTCCAAATAAAAATACAGCACTGACTTCCTTAATTTCTTTCTCTAGCACCTCTGTCTGAATCAGCCCTTAGTGCTCTGCTGAAAAAAAGCTAATAGTGACAAGCACAAAAAAAAATCCAAGACACTCAAATTGACTGCCTTTGCACTAGAAAAACAGTAAAAGATGCCTGAGTTCACTTAGCATGGTACTGCATCAACATATTGTACTGCACACAACTGTTCAGCTTTTACCTGGGTCTCTTCTTTGTCCTGAGACCAAAGCAAGCTGGACTTTCTGTGGCATTGCTACTGATTTGTTTTGGTCTTAGAATATATATTGCTTTAAGTCGATAGCTTGAGAATCTACTGGCAAGCTGCTGGTCAGAGTTACTTTTTATTGTCTCCACTGAGAACAAAGATTTGTCTTTAGGTATATACCCAGCTCCTTGCACAAGAGTCCCTGCTTTCAGTGGGATCTGTTCTCTCTTGATACTCATACTCGACTAGGTTATAGCTGGGTTCCACAAGATCACTCTTAGTTTAATTGTATTCAGCTAGCAATTCAGTCATGTCACCTCAGTCAAGTTTTATTCACAAAAACTTCATCTTCCATTCAGTACAGACTTCCACAGTTCTGATAGCTGTCATATTTCCTGGCCTGACATTAGGAAAGCGTGCACTTGCTCACATGCTGAGCAGGGCTGGACTCTAAGCAGAGGTTTCAAAGCCATTTAGAAAACAACGTCCTTGAACTGACTCAAGTAGTCTGTTTCTAGAAACTCTGTCCCAGGAGAAAGTCTTATTCAGCTCCTGTTTCCCACCACATTCCTTCTTTCAGAAGAGAGCTTTATCACTCCCTCCCCAGCTCCATGCAAGCGCTAAGGTGAGGGCAGTATGCAGCAGAACAGATGCTATGGCAGGAGTGTGTTTACATGATGCTGCTGACAGCAGATGCCAGCTTGTAAAATTAGCCAATAAAAATACCAGCATCACTGTTTACAACTACTCTGAGCAAGACAGGCTGCCAGCAAACTGGAAAGCACATTGCACCAGCATACCGGGTTAAAGTTACAGAATGTGGAAAAGCTTCATCATTTTTAGGCTTCCAGAAGTGTGATTCTCATTCAAGTACAAGGGAGTCAACCAAGAGCTGCTGAACAGTTTCAGTCCTTCTCCCTTTTGCATTCCAAAAAAGTCCTATTTAATGTTAAAATGTCAAAGAACTAGAAATACTGTAAATACAAAACCACACATACACTAGTTATTGAGAGCTTTTTATATTCTGTTACTCTGGTCAAACTAGAAATTGAGTGACATGTGCATTGCAAGTGTGTTATAGACCAGGAAGCTGTTACTTGAACTTAAACTTCTTCTAGTACTCTTTGCAATCACAAATGTAATTTAAAAAATCTTGGTTTTTGTACGAAATTGTTGCCTGCATCTAACCCATGTAGATCTGGAGATACTCAGATTGATCCTTTCAGAATGTTAAAATAGCACTAAAAATTTTCACCAGTTAATTGTCATTAATTCTTCTGAGTAATTTAAAGTACTGATGCCTTTTCCTGGTGTTAGGAAATAAAAGCTCAGACACGGTTAGAGGGCTGGGGGTCATTCACCTCGGTATTTTAATAGGATCCCATTCGATGGCTTCTGCTGTCCAGGTGGAATGCGTCGCAAAAGCCCCCTCCCCCCAATCGAGTATACAATTAAAGACCTTACACATTAGCATATCTAATTAGAGGGCCCAATAAGGGGCTAGGGTGGGCTAACTTCTAGTTTACAGAATCCGTCCTGCTAGGGGACCTTGAGTCCTTACGACAATAGAATGTTTGGTCTCCTATATCTACGTAGTTTCTGGGGTGTTTAGTCTCCTGGCCTACTGGACACCAAGAAACCAGGCTAAAGTATCATACCTAAAGCATCACAAGTATGCATGCTAATACTTGTGAATATAGTGAACTGTGTAAGAGGTATTTAAGAGAAAAGGCAAAAAATCCTTCAGGTATCAGTACCATTAAGACTAGAATCCAGACTAAAATAAAATTAAGACCCTCAAGAAAATTATTAAAATTATGTTTTTGAAAATAACAGTCTGCCAGATAAAGCCAAATTTTAGAACATTTTTCCTTGTCCATTGATTTCCCTACATTGGAAAATATCAACCTTCATTAAAATTTCAATTAATACATTCTGTAATACTCTTAGTTAGAAAAGGAGAATTATAAAAGGAAACATTAAAGTAACTGAGATATTTCAGAGATTAAGTTTGAGAACAAGTTTTGACAGCTTTTACTTGCATTTTAAGCAAACACTCAGTCCTCTGAAAAAAATTTCACTTTATGAATGTTTAATAAGCTATTAATGACTTCTGTAAGCCTGTTGGAGGTATAAGGAAGAAGTTAAAAAAAGAGGTAAGTAAAAACTGCTAGAAGAATTAAACATATTATATATAACCCATAATTAAAAGTAGCTTCCTTTCCTCTATAATCAAAAGCTGATACCAGTTAATAACATAACATACTTTTGGGATGCATCCATGAAACTACAGTACTGGATGAACTATATGCCTACAATGCCTTTTCCACAAGAAACAACTAACAGCTTCTGTCTTCTGTTTTATGGACTAATACAACATAAATGAAACCAAAGGAATAAAATTGAAGTGCTTGAAATCCTGTTGTCAACAGAATTCAAAGTCTTGAATTTAAACCAGCATTTTCCTTCCATACACTGAAAAAGCTAACAAATGCAACCTACTCCAACATTAAATAAAAAAAGAGTAACAAATCACTTCCTACTCTATTGCTCTCTTGCAAGGAATAAGCAAGTGCCTCCATCACGTACCTAAGCAATAAATAGTAGAGGGTATCTTATCTATGTCATGGTTTTAGGCAGTAGTCTAGAAGTCTGTGGTTGGTGGCAATAGTGTTAATAAGCCCTTTGGTTTCTTTTTTGTCAACACAATAATTGGGCTTTTTCTGTAAGCAGCTGTTGTTCATCAGTAGCTTGGGGCTTCTCACCTGTGTAGATGAGCTCTGATACTAGAGTAGGTTTAAAACATGAAGTGGAGAATAAGGATTCTCAGTTATGGGAGCTGAAGAAACCCTTTTTTCATATTGTAGTAAGTAGAGATGCTTTTTCTCTATTCAGTTTATCCCTGAGAAGTAGCACAGTAGCTTTTTCTTCTTAAGGTTCTCTTTATCCTATATATGTGTTTTTCTAATAAGTAATGGGGCTTTTATTTTTCCTTGGGACAGCAGAGGGGGAGAGGATGGCTGCTGGGACCCCCTGTAACAATTGCTGTTTCAGAAAATTAGTTAAAAGTGTGTGTCTTCCATAGGCAGTCTGATTGTTACCCTAATTGCTGGTTAAGCTTTGCCTGCTAGACACAGGTGAAAACTATGTGCCTGCTCAGTGCAGGGACCTTCTACCCACAGCTGCTAATATATTGGTCAAGGTTTGTTTCTCTACTTAAGCATATGCAGAACTTCATGCTGAGGAGAATTTTATGGATGTTTTGATGCTGTTTCAGGTGTATGAAATATGAAGCATATGCAAGAAGCCACAGGAAATAAACGTGGCTCTTGGTGAGTGCAGAAAGAAATATGGTTTGTTGATAATGCTTCATGTGATTAACTTAATTGATGTGTATTTTTGATACTGTAAAGTTCCAAAGATGTGGTTCAGACTGTTTGTCATGCTATGACCTAGAGTTCTGGTTTTGAGCTGGTGTTTTAGAGCAGAACTAAGGAGTCTTAAAATGCATGTGGTCATACCTATGAGCCTGAAAGGACTGTTTAAATCTTTGATGGTCCGTATATCAACTTTCACTTTCCTGGGGTTTATTATGTGTAAAGTAGGGGCTGCCGCTGAGACTTCATATTTGCTCTTTCCTAAACAAAATTGTAGAAGTGGTTTCTGGCAAATACAGTTGCACAGAACTGAATGGCTTTCCTTTTGTTCCCAGTGTGCTATTTTTGTATGCCTGTTCAATAGCACTTAACCCTTTCACTTAATTTTATTCTGGTTTTGATCTGTTTATATCAAGTTCTCCATCTAGATGTGTATGGAGGCATTTGATGAAGTCTCTAGTGATTGATCCCTTGCTCCCTTTATGTGGTGTGTGATAAGGTGCTTTCTTGCCAGGATCCCTAAGGACTTGTGCTGTGTTAACAATAATTGGTAGGTGCTTTAAACTGTTCTGTGAGTTGTACGCTCCTGGGTGAGGAGGGTGAGTGGTACGTGTGTGGGAAGGATAGGGCTCATAATTCCTCAACAGCAGTCTAGAATGGAAATTAAGGCCTCCTAAATGGGAAGCTTCTCTGAAACCTACAAATGACAAGCATGGATCTACCTGAAGGATTTAAAAAGGTAATGTATACAAGCTGCGTTGGATATCTCAAAAGTGATTTTTAGTGCCTTTGTCTGTGTAATGTGCAGCATCTGAGCAAAGTTTCACTTCACTAGAAGTGCTTGTTCATGCTGTAAAACTCAACCCCTTCATAGGTTTAACTTCATAAACTCTTGCCTGGGTTTTCCTTTGGCAATTTTACTTTCCTTGTTGGTAATGGTCCCATAGTATTTCTTTAATTAGTATCTGAAGCAATTCTCTTTTATAGAAGTTACTCAAATGAAAGAAATAGTTGACTGATTAATGTTCCTTTTGTATATAGCTGTAATAGCCAGTTAATTTTTACAGTCTCACCATTTTGTACTGGTCCTAGGGATTCAAGATTTTTTTCTTCCTCCTGCTAATGCTGTATCTGCCAGTATACATGTGGTCTGTCAACAGGCAAATAATTAAAAAATAAGCGTTTAATTCCTGCAGTATGCTGCTAAGGTCTACCTTGTATCCTATTAATCAAAGTAAGAAATACTGATTTAGGAGTTAGCTCATCACATCAGGCATGGCACAGACCATGGAAATGTCTCATAGCCTATGAATGTGAAGTCTGAGTCCTGCTGTCAATGACCACCTAAGTCAATATCCTCTATTTCGACCTGAGCATATAAAAGGGCAAAGGAGTAGGGTTTCCATCTCAGATGCCTAGGAAATAAAAAATTTATCAGGTGATATTTGTCAAGCAAACTCAGTGCATCCACTTGGCATATGTGGACGGGAAATTGCATCCTTCAACTGAAGTCCTGCTTTTCAGTTTAATATGACTCTTTGGCTCTACTTCATCTGTTTTTATGTTGCACTTAATTACCCTTCAAGGAACCAAAGTGGCGTGGCTGCAGCTAGGGAGGGAGCAGGTAGTTAAGCAGTAGTATGATTGTGGTTGGTGGATATGTCTAGATATGGTGGGTGTTTTCAACTGCTGTGTGGAAGTGGGATGAGTGTTTAGGTAGTATTGGCTTCCCTGTTTTGTGACTAAGAAGGACAGAAGTTGCTATCATGGTGTCTGTGATGTACAGGGTTCTTTTTAAAACAACTAGCTGCAAGTATTTTCTCCTGTCAAGTTTCTGATTTTCCTCTTGCTTCTATAGCACTTTGCAATCTGGCTTCAGGGCAAAATATTCAGCAACTTTCATCTCAGATGGTGAGAATGCTCATGGGTTTTCCCCAAACGATATACTCCAACTTGAGGGAAATTGCAGTGCTAGTGGTTAACTGTACAATATACTTCTTGGTGAAGTGGAGAGGTTGGCCTTTGCTTAGGAGGTTTACCTGAGGTAAACACTAGTTTGGTAAGTCATTGGACTGACACTCTAATTGGTCAATGGTTGACCCAAACACCCATAGGGTTTTCCAAAATGGAGACTGACTGAAACTGCTTGTAGTGAAATATATGACCTAAACCAAAGCCAGAGTATCTTCTTCCTGGTATAATTAGACTTATCTTTTGTCTATTTGGAATTCTAGATATGGTGAGCTAAAAGTTATTCTGAGCTTTACTCACAACAGGAGGCCTGAATCATGCGGGCTGTGGTAGGCAGTTCAGGGACATCCCAAGTGCAGGAGCTGGGGGTGTAATTAGAGCAAGTGACTGGCCTTTGGTTTAGACATCAGGCTGTTTCAGAGGCTTGGTGGCTTGGGTTGTGTAGTAGAGGGAGCTACAGGGGGGGCTTCTGTGATAAAGGGGAAGCAGCTTCCCCCATGTTTGATAGAACCAATGCCAGCTCCGAGATATGACCCCTGGCCAGGGCCCAGCCCATCAGTGACAGTGATAGCACTTCTGGGATGGTTACAGAGTCAGGAATGAGGGAAATAGCTGTGCAACAGCAAATGCAGCCAGAGAGAGCAGTGAGAACATGCGAGAGGAACAGCCCTCCAGACGCACAGGTCAATGAAGAAAGAGGGGCAGGAGGTGCTCTGGGCACCAGAGCTGAGATTCCCCTGCAGCCCATGGGGAACACCATGGTGAGGCAGCTGTGCCCCTGTAGGTCCACAGTGGAGCAGGTGGATGCCCAAAGGAGGTTGTCACCCCATGGGAAGTCTCCTGGAAGGACCTGTGGTCCTGTGTAGAGAGGACCCCACACAGGAGCAGGTTTGCTGGCAGGACTGGTGACCCTGCAGAGGAGCCGTGCCAGGGAAGCCTGTTCTTGAAAAATTGCATCCCATGGAAAGGACCCATGCTGTAGCAATGGCCTTCTTTGAATGTCATTGTATGAATGAAGGGCCAGACATGGAGTGCTCTTCTGCAGTAGCTTCTCTGGTGGTTTGCAAGCAGGTATTCTATGAAAGCAGTGTCCAGAAACTTAAAAAAAAACTTGTTAAATGTAATTCTGGCTTGCTGTGCAGTTCATTCAGACCTTGGTCATAGAAGGTGAGTTAAGCTGCTAAGGGTCTAGAACTTAGCTGGGAACTATAGAAGGCATTCAAACCTTATATACAAAAAACTACTTTGCAGGGGTACAAGATAAATGTGGTTAGAGTGCAGGCAAGCTGCCAGCAGCCTGCCACAGACTGGTGTGTAACTGCAGGACAGTTATAAATCAAATCAAATCCTTTGCATGCTTTTTCTCATTCAAGGTAGATGTTAATTCCTTGATATCTTATGACAATGACTCATCAGGTGTTAGGTGCAGTATGTGGTTTAACAAAAAGCATCTTGAGCAGCTTTGTTGTTAACTGTTCTCACCAAACCAGCAATGTTGCTGGACTTTGATTTTACTCCAAGATATCCAGCTTCTGAAGCTCATGAAAAACGTTGTGTTGTATTAGTAGCAATCCTGTTCCTCATCTTAAACATATTGGAAGCATCTATAGCATATGATATAATCAGAACAGATTGTGACCCTCATAGCCCCTGATTTGAATTGGATTCTTGCAAAGTCCAGTTCTATCCAGGGACTTATAATTGTGTTCTTAGCAATCATGTGTGCTAATTATCTATAATCATGCTGTGTATAAAAAAAACTATGTGCAATATGTAACTTCCCTCAAATGTATGGCTGTCCTAGTCACTTGGTAATGTTTCTTTTTGATGGTGGGTGGAGAGAAATCTTGTTGATTTTTCTCCTACTACTTTATTTCTCTTCTGAAAATGAATTGTAAGATATCTGTGTTTCATTGGAAAGTGACTGAGCTGACAGCTGAAGAAATACAGGAGGATGATGAGAAAGTTATGTGCCTTGGGCTTTTGATAGCTTAATCTGCTCATCCATGAGTGAATAGGTCCATGTTGCAGGAATTCATCTGTGGAGGCCTGTGTCTTTGGTAGTATATGGACACAGGATAATTCACCTTTGTTCATTAAATCAGTGTGAGAATGTATGCAAAATAGGTTGGCGCATGGCATGTGCTGTGATCTGAGTGGTTTGATTCAGTAGTGGAATGATCACAGAATTGTTAAGGTTGGAAAAGACCTCTAAGATAGAGTCCAACCATTAAGCCAGCACTGATGAGTCCACCACTAAACCTTGTCCCACATCCACGCTTTTCTGACTGGAAATGGTGATTCCACTGCTTCCCGTGGCAGCCTGTTCCAATGCCTGACCACCCTTTCCTGGAAGACATTTTTCCCTAATATCCAACCTAAACGTCCACTGGTGCAACTTGAGAGCATTTCCTCTTGTCCTGACGTTTCTTATCTGTTAGAAGAGGCTGACCACACCTTGCTACAAGCTGCTTTCAGGTAGTTGTAGAGGATGAGACAGTCCCACCCGAGCCTTTTGTTCTCCAGGCTGAAGAACCCAGGTCTCTCAGCTGCTCCTTCTCTGACATATGATCCAGACTCTTTCCCAGCTCTATTGCCGTTCTCTGGACATGCTCCAGCACCTCAATGTCCTTCCTGTTGTGAGAGGCCCAGAACTGAGCACTGGATTCAAGGTGTGGCCTTGGGACCAGCGCTGAAGGATAGTGGGACAGTCACTGCCCTGGTCCCACTGGGCACACTATTGCTGACACAGGCCAGGATGCCATTGGCCTTCTTGGTCACCTGGGCACACCCTGGCTCATGTTCAGCTTCTGTCAGCCAGCACCCCCAGGTCCTTTTCTGCTGGGCAGCTTTTCAGCCACTCTGCGCTGCCTGGGGTAGTTGTGGCCAAAGGGCAGGACTCAGCACTTGGCCTTGTTGAAACTGCTTGCAATTGCAGGACCAAGTTCAAATGTTGTGTCTGGTCTTGTGTTTTGCTGGGAGTACTATGTGAACTTATTAAATCACATGGAAGTCGTTGTGGGACAGTTGGAGATTGATCATGGCTTGATGTTATTTTCTACAGAATATTTGGGAACTACCACAATTCCTTTTCTGACAACATAACTTTTATTTTAGACCTTTGTCCCTATGAATGATGACTTATTCTGTATTTCATCTGGTTGGCAACATTAGAAGCTGAAAGTAAACTGTGATAGCTTTACTTGCTCATTCTTTTCAGCTATTCAAGAAAACATAAACACTTCAACAAAACTCTGAAAAAATCCCTTTTTAATTAGAAGTTTGAGGCTTGCAAAAAGAAACAAGCCAAAAAACTGGGAAATCATGCTCTGCTTTTTCAAGAAGACAGTAGTTAAGGCTGCTCAGCCCCCTTTCCTTTGGCTAATTTTTGCAGATGAAGTTTGGCCAATTATCAAAATACAGGTTGGTGTTTGCTATGAGGTCTGAAGTGTACCAAGGTATGAAGTGGCCTGATTCTCTCTGAGGACTGATCAGGAGAAGACAGCTGGGAGTACTTTTACTTTGCTGGCCTGGATACAGATTCCTCATTTTCTATATTCCTACTGGAGATCTGTGTGCCTGACCCTCATGTTGATGGTTGAAGTTGATGGGCGTTACCTTAATTAGACTGTATCATAATATATGCACAAAGGGCTCACTTTTGTGCCTTTAGTCAGTCTAGTCTTTTGAAAGCAAACAGGATTGAGTCAATGGCATTTGGATGTGTGTGTGTTTTAATCAGTCTGGAATTTGACTGCACCAGTTCATCATCCAGTTCATGGCAGTAATTATTGCTTGTGTGTCCTGTTCCTGAAGAGGGATGTGCCTTTGGCATGGCTGAAGGTTTCACAGAGGCTTACTGAGAGCAGAGGAGGGGAGGACCTGATCTTTCCTTTCCATTCCAGGCCCAGACATGAAATGTTTCTCCCATGGTCAGCCATTTGACTGTAAACTTGGCCACATTAGTTTGCATGGTCGAGCTCTTCTGTGTCCTGGCCAGCCCCTTTTCAGGATGATCAGTCCTGTTCTGCTGGCAGGAAACTATTTTAACATCACTTACCTCTACAGAGAGACTCCTTATGTCAGGTCCAGCCTATTTGACAATTTTGAACTAAAGTCTGATTTAAAACTATTTTCAGCCTGTAATTACTACAATGAAAATACCAAAGAAATTGATTTCTTATATTCCTCACATTATATCACTCCAGATTCCTGTCTAAGTGCCGAGGGGTTAAATATGATTCATGTAATCTACTTTCCTACTAATCATTTATTCAATTACCTATTAGAACTCAGGCAAGAAAGACCAAAAAAGGAAAGGGGAGAGACTAACCTGGAGTATATATTCAATAAAATGCTACAAAAAACAACCAATCATTAATTATCTAATCAGCATTCTCCGAGTCTTTTAGCCATGATCTCATTACTGTAATTAATTGCAAGAATCATTTTGTAAACAGAGCACAATAAAAGTATATGCAACATAACAGCATCCAAATTAAATCTAAATCCCAGAATGAATAACAGAGAAAGCTGGAAGATATTACTAAGAGAGGGCGTTATTAAAGGAGATCATATTTCAATGTCAAAATCTGGTGGGCTACTTGTGCTGCAGGAGTAAATCAATAGTGTTGCATTGAAAGGACTGGGCCAGATCCACTTTGGTGCAATTAATCACGACTCCATTAAAGCTTGGAGAGGTAGGGGTGGCTTCTTAGCCAGTCAAATTGGATTTTCTTTTTGTAGCTTCTGGGACTGACATGTTGGCAAGGCTTCTGTGCTCTGCTAGTTTCTTTGCACTGAATAGTTGAGTTTGTTCATGTACTTGGAGGATTCAGGAAATCTAGTACCTTTCCTTTTAGTAATGGAGAGGTTCTGAAGGATTTCACGTGTTGAATGTCTTCCCTGTGGCCAGCTTTCTGTAGTCCTTCACTTCTGATAGTGGTAGCCCTACTCTTGTTTTTTTAAGGCTGTTTCTACAATAAATAATTAAATTATGCAGACAGATCCCACAAACACCTGCTGGGCTTACAGCAAAGTTATTTTATGACACTTTCAGGATTCTACATTTAATATTCCAGCAGCGCAACACGTTACTGTCTTTGGCTTTACCAGCCTTTTGACTGCAGTATTTTGTCATCCTTTTCTCCTTTTCACTTAATTTTTCATTATTTTTTCTGAGGATCAATGTCAGGATTCATTTAAAAGCTATAAAGCAGTATATATATATAAACCAGTCCCAACAACCATAGGCTTGGTTATGCCATTGATTTTCTTTTCTGAGCAGAATTCCCTGCTGTCTGCAATGGTGAGTTGCTCAAAGATATTGATAATGTGTATCCCTCTACAGGGAATTTAGATTTAAACCACGATATCTTCTAGTCAAGAAGGTCTGTGTGGAGTGCTTTGACCTTGAGGCAAAAGCTGCATTGTACAAAAAAACCCACCACCCCTCTGCCACCTTCACCCCAGCAGACTCTAAACTTTCCCTGACAGTAGAAATTGAGTGTTCAGAAGAAGGCTGTAATGTCAGGGAAACCCCTCATTAATGCTTCCACCTCTCCCTGCTGAGACCTGACAAAGTACTGGGCTGTGGTCCAAACTGAGCTTCTTGGGACAGGGTAGGAGGCAAATATGCCTGATGGTTTTCAGGGGGGAGGAGGAAAGGGGGGAGGATCCCCCTTATCTGTTGCTCAAAGCAGTGCTTGTTTTAGCTGGACAGATTGGCCAAGGTCCAGATTTTGAGGAACTTTAGGACCTTGTCTTGCATTGTAGTGCCCCTTGCTATGCAGTGCTACGTGCCTGCCTTGGTGTGGTACCATGCCAATGTGTGGGTCAGGATGTGCTTCAGAAGGTTTGCTGTGACACTGCAATATATTTATTGAGCTGCCAAGTTCAGACCATCCCTTAAATCCTTCCTCAAAGAAAATATACTACAGAGGAAATGCAGAATGCCTTGTTAATTCAGTTTTTAATGGTGAATGCCCCATGGATTTCCCTTTGATAATCACAGTTTGCTTCCATGAGCAGGCAAGCAGGTCATACCTTCTTAAGTCTGCAATTTCCTTCAGGTAAAACTGAGTGTTAGCCAGTTCAGTAGATGAGGGGAATAACAAAAAGTGGATCTTTGGCCTCTGCCTGTTTTGCAGGTATATAAATAGTGGAAATACAGCTGAGCCACAGAATTGCATTTTTTTTGTGATGAAGAGAAGATGTTTTAAGTCACTGACTAATTTTGTCTTTAAAGACTTAAATGTCCTTAAAGCGTTTTTTGCTTTGGAAGGGTGATTCTGATGTTTTATAGAGTCAGCCTCATGTTTAAATTCATTTGTCCTCAACAATGCACTGCTGCTGCATTTAACAAGTGTATTTTAATGGTAGGGTTCAAATAAATGCCTTTTTTCCCCAGTAAAAATAAAAGTGCACTATCTACATGAATTAATAATTTCCAAAGTAATAAATATTATGAACTTAGTCTATGACACACTGGGATAATATTTTTCTGGTTTTAGACCATTAGCCAATTTTTACATATGCTCTATTTGGCATGCTGGAGAGATGCCACAGAGGGGTCTGCATTTTTTTTCTAGTGCAGCTGTTAGATCAGTTACATTGCTTGATTGATGCATCGTGTCAATGAGCCCCAGGGAATACGTCCACTTCTCTGGCTAGAGTAAGGATGCCAGGACCTTTCACAGGATAATGCCATGACCTCACCTGTGCTGAGTCCTTGTGAAGGCTGGGCAAGGAAGGTGTTTGATTTCTTGTGCTGGGAAAGCTTTGGCATGTGCACCATTTCTTCATTCAGTTTGGAGTTTTGGCAGACTGGGTGTCAAAGTCCTGCTTTGGGTACTGAGGAACTTGGAATTTGAAGGAGAGGTAATGCCCTTCGTGTAAGGGCATCTGTTTATTTGGATTATATAACATGGGAAGCATTTGTGGTTATATTGACCTTTACTTGTTTGCTGCTTCTGTGCAGTGTCTGAAATTAGATTATTTTTTAAAGTTTAGCCTCTTAGGAAGGTTTGGGAAAATGTTAGCTGTCATAAAATGTAGGGTGTTTTGTACTGGAAATAGATATTACCTTCCAGGTAGCAGTAATAGCTATTTTTCCCTCAAAGAATTACATGGTACTTTCCACTGGCTTTAATCCTGACCCTCAAAGAATAGATTTTACTATCTGCATGATAACCGAGTTTGGGAAATAAGCTTCTAAAGGAATGGTAGATGCATCATCTGTCTGTGTGGGATTATTAAACTGGAACAGCTACATGGTATTTTGTCAGTTGTCTCCCATCTTCAATTTGAAACACGGACAGCTCAGTTTCTCCATTTACAGCTTTGAATATACTTGAGAAACTAATAAACTGAAATGACAGATACAGAGGGATTACAGGATATCAAGCAGTATTTTCCAAATGGGGTAACAACTGCTATGAAAAAACATTCTATTGTAATAATGAAAGTTATCTTCTTACATCTTTTGCTTCCTGGTCTGGAATCACCAAAGAGATGAGAATTTCTCCGGCAGCAAAATACTCAGCAAACCTGCTGTGGGATGTTTGCCAGTGGTTACTGCTCTGAATAACTCATGTAAATAAGCCCCTCACCATGAAACTGGGAAATATCCAATGAAGCACTCTGTCTGCTGCTTAGGCTGACACGAATCTTTTCCTTCTCTGAAACCTCTCTTTTGCTGCATCTCTGTGAAACTAGTAGGATTAGAAAGTTAGTGATTCGGGGGGCATCTCACCACGCTCTGGGACAGTGATGAAAGCCTTTGGAATTACTGTCTGTTTTCTTTCAAAACATGGGTCCCTCTGAGGTCTGTGCAAAAATTAGAGAATAGATTTGATGGCTGGGCAGAACAGTCCCTTCCAAAGCTTCCATGGGATCTGGATACACTGCCTCTCTGACTGATGAAGCCTTGCTGAAAACAAGTGAAGCCCGAGGCCAGGGCTACCTGAACTGAGTTACTGTGAGTCCAAGGATCTCAGTGCAAAAGGTGCTAGCAATTGCTCTGTGGCAAGTGGGGAAAAAAAGAACATCTTAGCAGTGAATTGTATTTGGAGGAAGTACTATAAATTTACATAAGAAAGTTTTTCCTTGTAGGATACTTTAATCTTTGCTGGATCTTTCTGTACTTAGAATCTCAGGACAAGAATACTGTTTTTTCTTGTTTGATTTGATTTTCATCTAGAAAATCATTTGAAAGGAACCTTCAGGCAAAACTGTAAGTACTTGCTTAGCAACCTTGTATTAATGGCCTTTCTGAGCAAAGGTGACCCTGAGTACATGAGTATTTTTCTTTCTCCATTGTCTCTGGTTTTATTTTCAGCTGGGGATGAAATGTAACACAGTTTGCATAAAATTGCATAGGTGGATTACAGGGACACTCCACAGTATACAAAAATAAATTAAATTAAACAAGGGCAAGTGCTGGATTCTGTACTGGGATGGGGCAACTCTGGATGTGTGTACAGACTGGGGAATGAGATGATGGAGAGCAGGCTGTGGAAAGGGACCTGGTGGTCCTGGTCAGTGTCAGGTTGAATACGAGAATTTTCAGGGCAATCATGTTTATCTATTTCTCCATTGCCCATGCTGCCTGCTCTGTAGCTTCCCTTCCTCTTGGGGAAGCAGACATAAGCAAGAAGGCATTTCCACAACTTGCTGGAGCAAAGGGATTTTGCAAATTTAAATGTTTGGTAGAGTTTTTGAGGAACTGCATGTGGGGGGCAGATATTTTTCATTTTTAATTCAGATTAATTTAAATCATTGTATTACCCTCTATAATGCATCTGAGGGGCAGAGGCAGCCAGGGTGTTTCTCAGCTGAGTGTTTCAGCTGCTGCGATAAGGTGTGCAATAATCTTGCCTGTGAGTGAAGTGTCCAAGTGAGTGTCAGAGGGAGAGGGGAGCCTCTGTCATACTGTCCAGATAGCTGAGGGTGTTTGCTAGATGTGTACTTTTGTACTGGGCACTCAGATGATGTGCAAGTATCCTGTTGTCCTAATCTTCTCAGTAAGCTTTCTTATAAACAAATAAACAGTCTTCTTGCTTTCTGCCCCAACTCTATCATGCATTCTTTATAGTCAGATATTAGTCTCAAAGGCTTATTTTAGCTCCCAGAGCCAGGAGAATAATCAAATAATTTGCCATGGAATAGTGGATGTATTGTATTCCCTAACATTCCTTCCCTTGGTAAGGTGGTTTCTCTGAGGATAATCTCCCTACATAGTGCTATTGCCTGAAGATGCCTTCCTGCCCTTTTAAAAGCTCTATTAACTAATGCACCTTAAACTTTCCTTTCTGAGTTTCCATCAGAGTTGGGGTAACATTATTGTGAGACTTCCTGGTAATGTGGTCATCAGTTCAATGTGTGGATGATGGATACCTGAACTTTGGGGATGGAAGCAGGATTGGACAGATGGACTACTTTTCCTTTTGCTTCTGTTCCTTCTTCTTTGTTTCTACTCACACAGAGTCCTAGTAATGCAGCTAGGAAGATCACCAAAAAGACTTTTGCTGAGCTTTGGCACCATGGATGAAGTTGAAATGCCTACTCCTGTAATGAGTAACAGAGTTCTCTGCAACCCTGGCGTACCTTCCCAGTAGTCAAGAGGTGTGGGAGAAGTGATGTTTTCTTTAAAGTTTCCAAACAGTTTGTCTATCAAAGACTTGAGGGTTAGTGTTGCCCTTTCAACATTTCTTTCAAACTTCTAAAACTTCAACTGATTGTAGTTTATTACTTAGACTCTGCCTGGAGCCTGGTCCCATGTGGTCTGTATAGGGATGTGCTCTTGAGCTCTTTTATTCATAGCCAGGAGGAGGAGGTGGAGCACAGTGTCACCTTTGGAGATGATCTCTAATTGGAGGGCAGGACTGCCATGCAGAAGGACCTAGGCAGGATGGAATGGGCTGTCAGGGGCCTTGATGCAATTCAACAAGGATTAATGGCAAGTCCGGCCTTGGTGGAGGATGAGTCCCGGGCAATGACAGGGGCCATGCCTGACCACTGAGGCAGCAATTCTGTCAGAATGATCCTGGTGTCCCCATCCTTGGGGAGCTGAGTGTGAGCTGGTCCTGTGCCCTGGAAGTGGAGAAGACCACTGGCATCTTGACCTGCTGTGACTGCAGGCAATGAAAGATGGTTGGGTGTTCTCATGTGTCCTGCCCTGCATATACACCCCCCCTCCTCCTTTCCTGTCTCTGATGGGCAATGTGAGTTGTCCCAGGATAAGAACACTAGGTGAGAATTGTCCTAAGAACACCAGGTGGGAATTGCAGGAGGAATTGTCTGGATGTTCAGATAACAAATGCATTGCAGAGATGGGGAAACTGTGAGATTGCAATTGACTTTGGTACACATCAGCCTTCCGAAGAGTGTAAAATGCTGCTGGAGACTGGGCTAATTGTGCACACTGGCCTTCCAAGGTTGCACGCAGCTCCTAGGTGGATTCCCTACCCTGACAGTGATGCCTGCAGGGTACATCCATACTGAAGATGGGTAACACTCATGAAGATGAGGAACACCCACTTTTGGATGGGTGAGTAAAAGCAAGCTCTAAGATTGATCACACACAGAGATGAAATTCTGAAGTAGTTCCATAAGTGCTTTGTTATTGTGACTTCTGTGGGGTCAGAGACTGCAGATCTGTACATTTCTAGCCAAACCTATTTATAATAAACCCTTTAGACTATTATATATTGCATTGGCAATATTTAGATACTGTATATTAGCCATAAGTCTTATCATAATCCTTGTCATAATCAGTGTCATATTTCTTGCACCCTGACTTGAGGGTCTTCTCTCTATTTCTCTGCTATCACAGTGTAAGAGCAGGTGAAGTGAGGCGATATCCCCCTCTCCTACCTGATGTGCCATAGGACCTATGACAAGGTTATCAGGGACTTTCCTGTTTAGGTAAAATTTCTTCATATCATGTCTTCAGAGGCAGCTATTCTGGAGGAGAGAATTCACTTCCAGCTGAATTCACTGTGACTTTTTTCTATTGCTGCCCCTAAATTAATCTTTTCAGGGCTACATATAACAAATGGGAGAATTGCTAAGATTATACTTCTGGCCAGTATATTCATTTCCATTTTGTGATTTTGGTATCTCTCTTCCCCCTCAAACGCTGCCATCATAAAGTTGAGGTTGTCTCTATAATTCAGCTTTGTTTAATGCATTCCTGAAAATAAACTTTTAGAGCATAGTATCAATGCATTTATGGTGGCTCCTCAGACACCTCTGTTCCATCAGTTTTAGCTGTATGGTACAGAGTCTGTGTTATAAAGCACATGTAATAAACAGACAAATTTCAGCTCTGCTACAACAATATTTTTTCTTAAGAAATATCCATAGCTTTTCAATGCATTACTGACCTGCAAGTGTTAAATTCAAATATGAAGAAGGGATATATATTTTTTTTTTTTCTACAGGGAACATTGTTCATTACTTGGCTCTGAATATCAGATAAGACTAATTTCTGGCACATGACTTTTTGAAGGTTTTGTATTTCAAGAAAGCTTGCAATCCTCAACACCCTCTCCATTCTCTGCAAACATGTAGAACAGCTATTTTCTCCTTCAGATGACAATTTTCATTTCAAGCAGGCTACAAGAGGTCATATAGCTAATTTATGTGGAGATGAGGGAGGGTTGGTGGCACAGGCTTGAAAAATCAGGGAGATATGCAGCAAATAAGACTGCAGAAATAGTTGATGAAGTGCCATTGCTGTCAGCATTTGCAACTGTAGATTAAGGTGTTCACATCCTAATTTAGCCTTGTGCTTGAGGCACACCATTAACCTCCTGACAGCTAGCAAAGTGCATGCACTGTGGATCACCTGATCCAGTTTTTTCTTCCAAATGTTGACTGTTGAAGTGCTGCAGAAGTGTTAAAACTCTGTGGCCACAGGCTCCTGTTCTAATTTTAAACTAGAGTGATTATATGAAGATATGAAGCTGATGCTATTGAAAGGGACAGCATGTTGTCTCTGAAATACAGACAATGTTCCCAACTATTGTCACACACATCAACAGCCTGGCTTCTCCTCCTCCAAGCTGTGTGTTTCAGCAAATTCCGGAATAATAAAAATTCAGACCATGTTATCTTCTATGAGTAATTCTCCTGCTTATGCAATGTTATTCCAGGAACTGTACTCTGCCAATGCCAACAATTGGCACAGATTTTGTTCCAACTCTTGCCCTGCTTTTAAGCAGATTTTAGCTATTGCAGTAAATTATGCTGTGTGGGCTATTTGTTCCTCTGTGACAGTTATGTGTTAAATTTGATATTTGAAAGATAGCTCCAGTTACAAACCTTACATGCATTCATCTTGATATGGGGTGAATAAGAAGAGAATAATTTTCTCATGCCGTGCAGCAGTCATACAGATTCCCTGAAATGTTTTAGGTACATCCGAATCCAGCCAATAAATTGCTTCATAAAACCTAGCCTAAATCCTCAGATTTGATGGGCAGTCAATGTAAGATCCCCAAATCTGGTTCAGTAAGGCACAACAGAGAAATAGCAGCTCTGGGCTGTTCTGCACGCAGGTGACAATAGCAGCACCTTCCCTCCTCTTCAGCTTGTTGCAAGTTGATCCCAGAGCAGGTGTATGGTTTAAAATGGCCAGAAAAACACTTTCAGTGGGATTCACTACATGAAGAGGTTAGCTTTGACTGTTCCTGGATTTTCCTCTTTTCCCCTCTAACATGCAGAGGTTTTCCTATACTTTGATGCTGTCAGTATTTCTCTTGGTGGGAAGACAATATCGTCTTGTTTTCATTGCTCTGTCTTGAACTTGCTGAAGTTTTTAGCAGCTTCCTGCTGTGGAAGAGGTTTTTTTGCTGAGGTGACAACTGGTCCAGATCTGTTAAGTGTAACTTTGCTTCCTGCTCTTCTGCCAGCCCTTTTCCCTGTGCTACAGCATGATAAATATTTGCAAGTGCATAAAACTTTTCGCTTCCATGAGGCTTCTGTTTTTTTATTTGGGAACTTGCTGTCTCTACAAGAAAACAAGCTACCTGGTGTATGCCTTGGATTCCTTGATCCTTGGTGTTTGAGCAGTGACTGGTGAGTTCCAGGAGGATAAATGAAAATCCAAGTACCCATGCTGATGAATTTTTTTCAGCTCGTGAGTTTTGTTCAGGATGGAGGCAGCTGCTAAAGCCTTGCTTTAGAGTTTGAGGTCCATGAGGGAGTTAAATCCCTGCCTTCATGGAATGACTCACCTCCTAACTGGGTGAGTCACCCAAAACCAGTGAGTGTTTGAGTCATCCCTCAACTGGGTACTGACTACTGTTCCATGAGAAGAACATGGAGGAGATGGTCCCTGCCAGAATACCAGTGCTATCGTTCGCAGGCTGAACCTCTCAGAACCTGGTTTTTTGAAAAGGACCCTGGGAGTCTAGATATTTCTCCATGTGAAAGAAGTGAAATGTGATATCAGTTCTTGGAACTGTCTCTGTAAATACATGGAAAAAGAAGAAAAACATTCCACAGGTTCCACTCGTGGAAAATGACTCAGGAGCTGCTAGCATAATGGAATGACTCTTCCATGACAGGGAACAGTGGGAAATGGTGTTATCATGGGCTTTCCAATATATTTCTTTACCATGATCTTCTCCTTCAGAGATCTGGGCTGTTAAGGATGCTTGAGAAAAGACTGGCAGTCTCTGAGTGTGCTTTGGCTCATTCTCAAGCTGTGCTATTCACAGTGCCATTATCCTGAGCCATGCTAGGGTTATGCCTTACTTTGCAATAAAATGTAATTTCTGGTTATCTCTGCACAGAGGTGGCAACAAGGCAAGAGGTCTCATACATAGATGTGTAGATGTTTTTCTAGTCCTTTACAAGACTACAGTGGCCTTATGAAGGACAGAGTCAGTATTCTAATATCATGTTTGTGTCCCTAACTTCTGCAGTGGAAGGGCTTTGTGCTCTTAAGAAATGTGAAAATAGAGTGGGGGAAAATACATCTATTTGCGTGTTCCTTGATGTTGAACCAGCATTGAAACCCCTTTGAAGAAACATGCAAATAAATAGCATTGTCAGTGCATGATCCAGAGTCTGAAAGAGTGCTAGTCTTTTACCATTACAGTGACTTTTGGTTTGAGATGGAGATCAAAAAGCTCCAAGTTCCCAAAAGATTGTAACAGATGGCTTATACTGGTTGGACACAAAGGGTTAGAGTGAATGGGGTAACACCAGGCTGGTGACCCATCACTAGTGGGGGTCTGCAGGGCTCCATCCTCATCCCAGTTCTCTTCAACACCTTCATTAATAACTTGGGTGTAGTCCCACAGACAGGGAGCTGGGGGTTCTGGCCCACAACAAGTTGAATTTGAGTCACTGTGCCCTGGCAGCCAGGAGGGCCAGCCCTGTCCTGGGGGGCATCAGGCACAGCCAGACAAGAGAAGGGATTGTTCTGCTCTGCTCTGCACTGGGGCAGCCTCACCTCGAGGGCTGGGGGCAGTTCTGGGTGGTGCAACATAAAGACATTGAGCTGTTAGAGAGTGTCCAGAGGAGGGCAACAAGGGTGGTGAAGGGTCTGGAGAAGAAGACTTATGGGTACTAAAATGTATTATTGAGGCAACTCTCTATGCATAGACAACTCATTCTCAGTTCTGCCTGTGGCCAGCATTTCTTATTAGAATTTCATGTGCAGTGCTTTTCAGGATGTCAACCTCTGCTTAGAAGTAACAGACATTACTGTGAGTTTCTGCAAGCACTTGTTCAGGGGAGTTCCACCCTGCACATTCCACCTTGGAAAACAAAACTGTGCAAGAACAGTTCCAGTGAAGCATGGCTATGGCTCAGGTTGTATGCTGGAAAGATTTCTGCCAGTAATTCCCAATGGATCCTTTCTGAGGAAAAAAAGCCAGTTTTTCTAGAATGCTGTGTTTCTATTCTATTTTTTTTTCATATTCAGTGACTTTATTATGCTTCTAGCTGTTCTGTCACATGGATTTCTGTTCTGCTTTTGTGAGGCACCACTAGAGGTGTTTACTGAGGAGGTGGTGTTAGGAATTCCTCAACCTATGGTGTGTCAGGTAACAGTTTCTATAGTGGTTTTGAACCACAGTCCAGAATGTTTTTTCTGATCATGTAGGCAAACAGAATCTTAGATTACAATGAGTTAGGTATAAAGAGAATATTGCTAAGCTTTTGTATGGCAGGGTTTGTTAGTTTTCACTTAGTGATCCTCTCACAAATCCATAAGGCTAACGTGGATGTTCTTGGTCCCCATTAACTTGTCAATGCATCAGTGTCAACCTAAAAAAGACTCTCCAGCCTGTTTCAGACACTACTGTATAGTGCTGCCTCTATCAAGCCTTTATGATCTAGAATTAAGAGGTGGTGCACAAAGGTGGTTTTTTTAATAAAGATTTTGTCCAACCTACATGGTACAAAATACTGCTGTCTGTATGTATGTCAGTTATGTGTTTGTATGTATTTATGTGCAGCTGACCTGAAACATCTCAATGGCAAAAGCCATTTCCATGCCACTTTACAAAATATGCTTGTGTCCTTTCCTTCACTTATCACCACCTTATTGTTTGTTTTAGCATACCTGAAACCCCACAACTACAAGTATTTATTCTCCTTAAAAGCCTATCTAGCACTGTTTACCTATTTGAGCTATTTATTAATTATTTGTTTGAACAACACCCTGAGTCCCAGATAAGGCAAGGTTCTGCTGTGACAAGTACTGTGCCAATACACAGTAAAAATCCCTGCTTTGAAGCATTTCAGTATCAACTGTATTCCTTTGATAAACAATACACAATGGACTGCTGTGCCAATCTTGGTCCCCTCTGAAACTCTCAGGCTTCTCATTTATCCTCTATTTGATCCTGTAAATTGTGGAATGGAGGCCAAGATTGACAAGATGGCTGAGGTGAGAGGAAATAGAGAAGTACAGTGAAAATAAGAGAAACAAAAATGGAGTAGTTTTTATAACTGAGCAATGGCTAAACATTTGAAAAATGAGTGGAGATCTGACAGGTACATAGTAATGAATTATATAGTGAATGAAAATAAGGGTGGGATGTTGCCTCTTTTAGCATTAGAGCTTCAAGGCATCCTGGTAACCTGGTAGGTAAAAGTTAAGGGAGAGTTACAGGAGGTAATAATGTCATGCAACGGGTAGTTAAGCTGTTGATATACTGTTGATATACTTGATGTACGAAGCTTGCACGGGCTCCAAGTGTGACTGGACAAATTAATGCAATAAAAAGACATTGCAGGAGATTAAACAGAAATGTGTCCTCTGGCACTGGATTGAGAAAAAAGTTTCCAGTGGGCCAGGAAATGACAACTTTGCTCTCCAGTTTTAACCTCTTATGTTTGCAGATATCCCTGTCTGGCCACTGTCTGTCATGCAACATTAGTCCTTGCTGAGGCATAGTACATTTTAGTGTTATCATTCTGTGCTTTTTTTATTTATCTTCATCTTCTTGGGGAAGTTTAGTATGCTAACGTAATGGTAGCCACTAGACTTTATTGCTGTTAAATTTGCCAAATTTTTTTGCTTTGTGAACAAACACTGGCCTTTATCACCCTTTCCTCAACACACAGGTGGTCGTTCCTGTAAATGAGCCATTGCTCTTGGGCAGCTTGCCAAACTCTTAAAGTAAATGGGCATGCCCCTACTATGACAATCAGTTGGACCTGATCCCTCAACTATTTCCAAATGCTATCTCCTGTTGACATTCCTAATGTCTACTGGTCCAGGGAGGTGCTGTTTCTCCTACACCAAATCCAATGTAACTACTTCAAAGGTCTAGAAAGTCCTATAACAAGGCTGGAAACAAAAAAGTGAAGCTAAAAAAAAGGCTAAAAGCAGATGTAGAAATAAATTCTAGTTGTGCATAAGCATGCAGATAACTTTGGCAAGGGGTGGTTTATAGTGATAGATGCATCAAGGGCATGGAAGGCCATAATAAAGGAAGTGTGCATGGATCAAGAAGGATTCATAGCCTATATCTTTTGGACCCACTGAGATAAAATGAGGGAGTGTGTGCAGACTTCATTGCCAGGCCAAGAAGCTAAATACTTGGATGCCTCTGTTGAAGGAGAGGGTATCTCAGTTGACACGGCAGCCCTATGAATTCTTCTTACTGTTGTGCTCCTCTCTTATGGACCTGCCATGCTTGCTGCTTGTTTCTGATTTCCATGGATTTTTGACAAGTTATCACTATTTTTGCACAAGATGCAGATTAGGAGGGATACATAGAAATCAAACAATAATCTAGAGAAAGATGCAGGAATTTAAGTAATACCAACACTTTTCAAGAAAGCAATATCAGTACTGTGCACTGAAGAATATTCTGCATACTGAATACCTTTTCTGCTTTGAGACCCAATGAGTAACTTTGAGCAACAGTACCTGTAGAGACAGTAAAATCATCACAGCTGTCAGTTAAGCCTACGTTAATGTGTCTTGAAAGAGTGATTAATGGGTTTTGACAATATCATTGCATTTCATATTTAATCAGATTATGCATCTGTTAGGAATGGTGCACTCCTAACATCTGCAGTCAGAGCCCCTGATCTGCATCCAGATCATCGTTTTGGCAGGAGCATGAAGCATGGTCTACGGTGGACTTTTAGCAAGTTTGTGCTGTCTAGTGTGCTTTTAAAATCATCTGTGTTCACCTGCATGGCTCCTGTAGGTGTATATGTATGTTCACGGGCCCCTTCCCTGGTGAAAATCCCAGTATGGCAAAGCATAGTGCCTGAGGACAAAGTAAATGGAATATTTTACTCAAGTGGGGGGCAGTGTAATACAGTGTTAGCACACAAAAATCAGTATATGTATGCTTAATGCTTGCTTCCCAGCTCTGCTAGGTGCTTCCTGTGAGACTTCTCTCCAGCTGGCTGCAGTCCAGCCATGAGGGGTTGCTCTAATTTCCTCTGGACCTTGTGTTCATCTCTAATTTTGTTCGGAATGCTTTTTGATATTGTGGGGCTGTGGAAGGATGGGGGCAACATCAGGTATTACAGTAGTAGGGGTTTATCTGGCCTACAGAAATATAGAGGCTCACAATTTGAAGATGATCATGCACCTATTTGAGAAGCTGTTAAAATACATGGGAGTCTCTGCCTGGAAATACATGGCACAAACTGATATATTTTGTCTGAAGGCTGTCCCAACACCTATCTTTATTATCTTTTAAAATAATTCTGCTTTGGATTCATTCTGAAACAAGGAAAACTGCCTTGACTGTCAAAATGCTTCTCAAGTAGAGAACCTGAGCATAGTATCACAAATACATATGGTCCAAGGCTTTTAAGAAATTCCATGTAGACCATTTTTCTTTGGTACATACAGCATGAATGATATATCCCCAAATGCTGTCAGAAATTTAGTTCTGGGGTGTCCTACTTTACTGTGTATAAGGTAATTCTTGTTGGCCAGGAGCAGGCAGGAAGAGGTAGTGGAACTGAACGTGGGATGCACAGAAGAGTGCACACAATGGTTTTGGTTTCCCTAGGCACCCAGCAGGAGCAGTGACTGAGCAGCCCCCCTGTGACAGCAAGCTGGGGGATATTGGAGGGGATTAGCAGTGCTCTGGAGTGAAAGAAGTTACTGGCATTCACACAGTGGGGAGCAATCGTGATTCTGACCAGCCTCATTCTCTCATCTTTGCAGATATGTCTCAGGGCTTAAAAGTAGACTATGAAAGAACACTCCAGGGTGAGGGTGAGCAGGAGCCAAGTGTGAGCCTCTGTTTTCATCTAGACACTGTCGGCCTAGGATTTGTTGCACTGCCACCATTGTTTACATGAATGATATTCCTCTGCTAACCTGCAGAGCATACACCTCCCACCCCAGAGCATGTGGGAGCAGGGCTTGCAAGGGAGCTGCAGCTTTCATAGGGAAAGATGATTTCTAGTCTCACCTCACTCATTTCTTCTTGTCAGGGACTACATGCTATGCAGGGTCTTAAGCAATCTCACACTTCCTTTGGAAGATGAGGTCTCTGCTTTGACAGACTGAGAAGAATTAATTTTCCATTTAAATACCAGCTCTCACCCCAGACTGGTTGCATGACCATCTACATCTGCAGGGCAATTTTCTTTTTAGAAAAACAAGTCATCTTATTTGCTCTGTAAATCTCTAAAATGGAGGATTGTTGTTTTTTAAATAAACAGTAAGTAGTTAAAAGACATTCCAGTCAACAAATACAAAATAACAGACTCTAATTCCCTTGTCATGACTATTGTAAAAAGCAGTATTTTATTAGATAGGCTTATGTCATCTCTTGATATGTATTTGCCTTCAGATGTGTCAAAAGGTGTCCAAATGTCCATGATCAGATGCAAGGAGATGCTTTGAGGAATAATTATATGCTGGTGCAACAAAAAGCGATCAGTGATTCATAATTTTGTTACATAAGTCATCAGTCTTGTTACTGGGGGAGGGAATTAGAATCGCTTATCACACAACGTTGTCTCTAAAATGATCTTAAGGTTTTATTCCATGTTTTGGTGCTTTCTGTTGTATTCTGGTTATGCAGCAAGTTTGGAACTCTGATGTAGGAGATCTTGTTTTCATCGGATATGAAAAATTTGCCTGTTTGAGTGAACTATTAGTCCAAACTGAAAAGATGCCAAACAAAGAAGGAGGATGAGGCCCCGGGTTGAGAGAAACCATCCCTGTTCAGGAAAGCATGTGAATGCCCTTCTCCATACTCCCAAGCAAGGAGCAAGGCAAGCACCAACAGGAATGGTTTCCTAACTCAAGGCTTTTCTCTGACAGTTTGCCTTGAGGGAGGAATGGGGGAGGTGTAAGTTTTGGGGAGGATGGACAGTTTCCATTTTTGTGGAGTGTGTTGTCTTGCGTATACTGAATAAACTGGGGAAAATCTTGAAAACAGAGCTCAACAGCATTTGTCTCTGACTATGGCATTGTTCTAAAGACGCCAGATAAACGTTGGCTTAGTGAATACTGTTGGCTAGGAAACCATTCCCCTTTCCTCAGCATCCTGTTTGCCAACTGGGAAACCTGTCTGTTGAGCTAGCCTGGATTTTGACAGTTGAGTTCTGGGACTTAGTGTGGAAACTGTGCCTGGAGTACTTTCAGTATGTCCCTTACAGGCTGTTAGAATGAGGACTGCAGTTGGATTTCTTTCCCTTGAGCTCCACATTTTACTGTTGAAGAAATTTGAAGTGCTCCCAACTTTTTAAAAGTGTGGGAAAAAGCATAACCACAAAGGGTTGCTGAACTTAAAAGCCTGAGAGCTAGTAGAAAAGCTGGTGCAGGGCTTCATTAGTTGTCCTTCATCCATTAACCTCTGGACTGAGTTTGCCATGGGGCATCACTAAAAGCAAGTCTTGTGCCTTAGACATAAAGACCTTTCTGCTTTCCTGCCCTACAGTCACCCAACACCTCAGAATAAATCAGTTCCAGGTTTTACAAACCTTCTAGAAATGGAAGTTTCCACATCACTTGTTAGTCTACCAAACTGGGACTTGGTGGGTAGATATTTGACTGAAAGTCAGTGTACAGGTATATGAATATGTACCTATGGGAGCTAGATGGCCACAGCCTATTTCTTAAGCCTGGTGCAAAAGATCCTACCTACAGGTGTATGTTTATGCCTACTGTGAAATGAGCTTTTGTCAAGCACCAGGCACTGGTAATGCTGGTGCTATTTTGAGTACAGCTGAGCCCAATTGTAGGCTGTGGGCTGCATTGTTGGGCAGTTTTATGTTAAGGCATCTTGCCTGTGTTTTCCTTGTTGGCCTGCCTCCCTCAGGATTCAGTCTAACATTGCAAGCAGCTTTAAATACTGAAAGATAAAAGCTGTTTGAACAACAGCACCTTGCCTGACACAGAAAAGTTTTGCTGTGCTGCTTAGATACAGCCACCAAGCTCAAATCTAACTTAATTTCAAAATAGCTCTAGTCTAAGACCTTGAGTGGGTAATGCACAGTGCTGGCATGAAGATGGGTGTAATAACATCCCACATGGCTTAGAAAGAGCAATAGATTCCCTCTGCCATTGGAAAGCAACTACTGTCATGTCTGTTAGGATAAAGCACTGCCTTTCTTCCTACAACATCCTGCCGTGCTGTTACAATGAACTACACGAAAGAAATTTATCTTATTTTTTCTCCTTTTTGAGTTGTGTAAGTCCTCAGAGTTCCATATTATGTCAAAAGTTTAAAAATGGACCAGTGAAAAGGAGTAACTCCTCAATGAAACCAAGTGTTTACTGTGGAGCAATGTGTTATCAAGGTTTTAGCACTATTGACTTGAGTTTGTGGAGTCACCTTCTCTGGAGACAACAAAAAATTGTCTGGACACAATCCTGAGCAACAGGGGATCCTGATCCAGGGGATCCTGCTTGAGTGAAGAGGTTGGACTATATGACCTCCAGTAATCCCTACCAACCTTAACCATTCTGTGATCAGTAGCTCTGCACAACTGCTTATTCAAGAAAATGAAATTATCTGTGTGTATTTAATTTCAGTGGTATTTAGAACTACCTCACTCAGACTTTTCAGAAGATTGCAGCCAATATCTGAGATGGGATGTTGCTCCATAGCATGTAATTTCTGTGTCCACTGGGAATTCTCCATCCCTTGGGACTTAGATCATCTTTAGAGCACTAGCTCTGCAATTTGAAATTTGTGCTTCCTGTGTGTAGCCAAGTGCATTTGACTCATCTGCCATTACTTTGGCTGTATTTTCTGTGCTTTCCAATTTTTTTTTTAGTGGTATAGCAGCCATACTTAAAACTGATACTGATATTTAGTAATTAAGATGCCTAAGCTATCCTGTAGTCCTGCAAAGTCCATCACCTACTTTTCTACCTAAAGATGGGTTTTAGCAAAGCACTGGTATTGAGAAGATATAATTCTCAAATTTGCTGCACTTGGGCATATTTTGAATTGATTTATCTTCTCTGAGCATTACTTCTATATATGTGTGTGTTTGTGTTCATATATATAATGGAATGTCTGCCAGTTGCAAGGAGTACAAGGCTCTTGTGAAAACTGATGAACACACCAATGTGCATTATGAAAGCTGAAATTCATAATAACTGCGGCATTGCAGAGCTGTTTTCTTTTTCAAGGAAATTTGCTATAAAGTAAGAATTGTATTCCTTTTATTATGCAGCTGCAGTACTTATCATGCTGGAAAAATTTGAAAAATAATACAGAATAGATTTGACCTTAGAGATGATCGTGATAAATTAAAGTTGCTTCTAAGAATTCAAATTAGGTTTGCAAACTGGTTAGCTTGATTGAGCCAAGATGATCTTGTAGAGAAAGGGGAAAATGATGGTAGCAAGACAGAGATGTTTGGCCATTAAATCCTACAGAATGTTCTTTTTACTTTCTCCTGCTTTTTCCCCTCATTTTATTTACTAATTAGCAAACATTGTAAGCAAAGTCTTCCCACTGTTTAAACTAATGAGGGTTTTTTTTTTTTTTTTTTTTTTGAGTAGACTTACTCTTTAGGGGTTTTGTCTTTGCTCACTGAAACTCTTCAGGACCCTGAATAGGGGATCTGTGAAGTTTTTGTTTTCTAAAGGCTACAGAAGCTGAAAGCTACTTTTCTGGCAAACTAGTAAGGGAGAGCAAAGAGAGTAAGGGAGAGTAAAGGAGACAGCAAACTTGTAGGGATGACACTGAGGGGGAAAAGCTTGACATATTCATTGTGGGTACCTGGTGTGAGACATTGGGGACAGGAATGTCTCTCAGACAGTTGGCACTGTTGTGGGGTGAACACCTCCTGTGAAAAGGCATCCTCCAGAGGCCAACCCCTCCCAAATCCTTCCCAGATGGACAAGCAAAACTGGCTGAGCTGGGTTCCTTCAGTCCAATCTTTTACCTAGGATGAGGGGAAAAATCAGGCAGAGCTCAAAAGACAAATGACAAAAGCAAACTGTTGCTTATACTGTCCATTTTGTACGACAAGGGTCTGAATCTGTCTTCTGATTCTGACTAGTGGATTTGCTTCTCATTCAGACATTTAACAAAGCAGAGGTATTGTAATAGGGTGAAAAGAAGGAACAGGAGTGAAAGATGAGGGGTGCTAATAGGCCTGAAAATGAATAAAGTATAGCACAAAGAACAGCAACTGCAGCAGTTCCTCCTTGAGCAAGAGGTTTCCGTCTGTAATTCAGCTTGATATTTTGAGAACCAATTTGGCAGCTGGAAGAGACTTCACCTGGTAACTTTTTATTTTAGAGAGGTTGAAGTGTGGTGGGAGGAGATTTTCTTCTAAATCACAAGTATAAATCAGTTGAACAAAATGGTTTCTCTTCTTATAAATGGCTCATTTTCAAGAGTGGCTCCTAATTTCTTTCATTGATTGAGGAGGGGTGGATTAGAGAATGAGCAGTAGATTAGGTCAGGACCACTGGTGCTGTCCTGGGAACAAGGAGCAATTGGATTTCACTCACTTAAGATTGATCCTGTGGGCTACAGGTGGTACCCTAAGAAGGCAGGGTTTGCCCCTGATGTCTCATTTCATTCCACCTTCTTCCATCCCCTTCAGTTTTGTGTGAATCTTTGTCTCTGGACTGAGGCCAGGGCTGCCAGCTTGCACACATTGTGTGTCCACCCTGTTTAATGCATCCAGCATCCCCAGCCAAGCTGGTTGAGGCTCAGCTCAACTGTGCCTCCCTGCCAGGGCTTTGCAGCTGGAAATAAAGGCTGAATTGAAGTTCTCTGGATTTCAAGTGTAATCTGTTTTCAGCAATTGCTCGACACTGATGTCTGCTTCTCACTCAATACTTGGTTGGAATCTTGAGCATCAGCTAAATGAGAAGTAAATGCTTGGGGAAATCCTTCACTTGATCTATACCCTGGAAACTGCATGGGCCCTGCTTTGCCAGGCATTTGGCTCTTGACTAGTAGAGACATTTCTGCAAAAATCAGTGCATCCACAATATGCTTTTAAAATGGTGAGGAGCAAGCATACACCTCTACACTTTCACAGCTGTAAACCAAAATGAAGAACATTGTCACAGCTGTAACTGGCAGGGGTGTGCCTTTTCCTATTCTCAGCTTTCAGCAGTTACGGGGTTGCCACTTAGTCTAGCACCTGATTTTTCAGGCAACTTCTTTTTTGCAAAGAAGGATTTTAAAGCTGTCTCAATGTGTTTTCAGTATGTGGCCAGGTCAGTTACTGCTTTCTGCTTTCGTGGAGGAGGGCATAAAGAAATAAGATCTCTGATCTTGAGTGCCCTGTATGAAAAGGAGTAAATCAAGGGCAAGCATAGGTGCAACATGAACGTGAGTTTTTAAAACGCAAACCTCTAACAGTTTATTCTAAATGATCGAAGACAAATTCTTGAATTTTTCTGTTACAAACAATTGTTTAATGAAGTCTGATGCTTTTGTTGAATGCAGCAGCTGCATGTGACTTCAGGAGTGTCAGCTTTGAACTGGATAAAGTCATGATTCCAGCTAAAGCTTAGCTATCTGCAGTGGTAGTCAGCACTGGATGCTTCAGGGGGAGATGTAAGCACCATGCAAGCAAATTGTCTATAAAGAAAGTTTTCCCTCCATGCCTTAATAGCTGTTGACTTACCTTCTAAAGTAACGTCACTTACCTTACCTATTTCCTAAACACTGATAATACTTTGTATCAAAACTAACACTGCTATTTTGAATGCTTCTGTGGTATCCTCCACAAACATCTTATGCTAGAGTTCTGCAGATTAGTAATGGGGGAAGTGCTTTATCAGTTCTCCATCTAGCATTTTTCCTTTTCATATGGGCCCCTAGTCTTATTCACAATTTGAACAATAAATCTCAGAAAAGCTTGTTTAGAATTATCCTCTTTGTAGCTGTTTTAAAAATATCACATTTTTTATATAGCTGAAATGCTCACAACAAAAAACATTTCTTCTCCGGCGCATCTTCTTAAATTTGTATTTATCAGATCTCTAGAGTTTTGTTGTTGGGGTTTTGTGTTGAACGTTTATTTTAGAATCGCATATTTATATTTAAAAACTGTATAATACAGTCAGAACTTTGGAAACTGCACTCAGTTTAGACTTCAACTTTCAAAGACAGAAGATAATCTTATATTTCAGAAGCCACAGACTGCAGTAACTGCACTGTACTGGCATTGCTATTTTTAATTTACTCCAAATGGAAAGTGCCTATGGTTTCTAGCTTAGCACCTGCCATAGCTGAAATCACTGGTATTATAGTTCATGATTCAGACTGACTAAACTGAAGGGGCTAAAAAAGCAATGATAAGTCTTTTAAACACTTCATTCTTAAGTAAAAGATGTTTCTGTCTTTCACGGACATAAAGAAAACCTGAGTGCTACAGGTGGTAATGACCCACAATCCAGACTTGTAATTAAGTTATGGGATTTCAGAATGCAATTGCAAAGAGTTCTGAACTTACATTTATTATCAGATTATTCTACCAGCATTATGCTGGTAATAACCTGTTAAAAGCTCCAGTGCAGATCCAATGCTGAAACACTTTAGGCAGGAGTGCTCATCAACAGCGCTCTTTATCAGCTAAACTTGGTAGAATGGTAGTGTTTCCTCTGCTTGCTTGGTGTTCAGCTATTCATCAGAATCTGCTTCTTAGGTGTCTGAAAGCCAAGAATACTCTTTGGAAGCTGCATTGCTGATAAGTGAAATGGGTCATATGGGTTGTGTGTTAGTTTTAATTCCATGCTCCCCATAATTCAGTGTGTGATGTCTACTCACAAGATCTAATTTAATATTGTGCTTTCACTAAATTAATCCTTATTTCTGCTTTAGTGAACGTTGATGTGGCTGGAAAAAAGGAGATACAATCATTTTAGCCACTAGGCAGTATGGATAAGCAAACAATACTGGCTTGTTTTGTTTCATGCAATAAGATGCTAAAGCTGATGAAAATACTCTGAAATCAGGTGCTGTGCTGAGGAGCTGTATAAAAGAAGCTGGTGGCAGCTGTCAAGACTTCCAGGCAATGCTGTCCACACTTCAGTCCCATATACAGACTACAAATTTCTATGCATGTAGCCCAGGGATGTTCTTGTAACAGCTGCCTGTCAGTTAATAGACATGTTTAGGAGGATGGATAGATGCACATGGCAACACAAGGAAGAAATGCATGCAGAGGCCAAAAAGCATTCCTCAACAAGAGGTCTTTGGGGTTTAGTGTGGAGAGGTGAGTAGAAAACCCATGATGAGATTCCCGCATTTGAAAATAGCGGTTAACAGGATAAAAAAGGTCGGAGAGTGAGTGTCTGTATTGCCAGAAGCTGAGAAAATAAACCCACAGCTTAACATACCCGAATTAGGGAGATTGAAAGTGGATTACAGTACGGAGAGAAATAGAATATAGAGAGAGATGTGCTCAGGGGTAAGCTTGTCCAAAGTGTAGCTGTGCCTTTCTCTTGCTGTCCAAAGCACTGAGCAGTTGTTAGGAGTGTTGCAGTCAGTTTTATGAGGTGCTGGCAGTGTGTCCCCAGGAGACTGAGGAACAAGCTGAAGCAGTCACAGAGCTGACTTTGGGAAAGACTTCCTTTAGCTTACTGAGCTTGTGTTAACAGCCACAAGTCATGGGGAAAGAGGCTTTGCCTTCAAAAGAAGCACTAGAAAGACCACTCCTCTGGAAGGGTCTTGGAAAAGACTCTGGTGCCCATGTTTTGCTTAATCTCTGAAAACCTGCAACCCAACTGTTATGTTAACATCTATAGCAGAGCTATTTCAGGCTGGTGTTAACTGCTCCAAGACAGGTCCCTGTAGACACTATTCAATAAAAATCTCTTCTGATGCCTTACATCTTTCATTGAAAAGAATTGCGGTGTGTCCAGTGAGCCCTGTCCAAGGCACAGCACATATAACACACCAGTACAAAAAATGCACAGCTCTTTCAAGCTCCTTTATTTTTGTAATGAGTTAATATTTCTTGTTGCTAGCACAAGTGAGACACAGCTAATAGTTAATCTGCTGAGGGCATTGCAGGTGCTCTTACAATCATACCCTTCCTATCTGGAGACAAAATGCCTAGCTGTGCTTGGAGCACTTTCTATTGAAAAAACACAGTTTGAGAGGAGTGCTGATTATACCCTTCCATGAAAAATTAAATCTACAGATAATGTGCTGTTTGCAACTTGCCAAGAACATTGCTCATAAGCAGTGCAGGAGAATCAATTCCCTCATTAGTAGAAATGAGTACACATCTTTTTATGAATGCTGAGGAATATTATGTTATATGAGTTTTTGAGAAAAAGGTCTTTTGATTGAGGAAGTGATTTGTATGTCTTGTCTGAAAATGTCTTTTCAGTTCTAAGGCACGTTTTGCAATACACAAGGTTCCAAACGTGGAAAAAATGAAGTTGCTAACATACATGAAGCTGCTGAAATCAGGCTGATAATATTTTATCTGTAAAGTTAGTATACTTTCACTAAGGAACTTGCATTTATAATCCAAAGGTTGTGCTGTCATTTTTTTAAGTGCTTCTGACCTTCTTCTGTGTATTCCTTCAATGCCATTCACATTGCTGCTGAGCTGAGGTTCAAAAGATCAAATTGTAAAATCTTTTAGTGGCTTGAATAGCAATTCAGTCCTGCTTAATGTGCCTGTTATGAAATGTTAGAGGGGAGTGACTGTAATTAGTATTTAAAATATCAGTTCTTATTATGTCATCTTGAAAATGAAACAGCAACTTTGTCCAAATCTGGTAGTTATTATGTACTTAATAGCCAAGGAATTTTAAAATTGGCCCAAACCTGTTCTTTCTGAAGCAAGTGGGAACACTCCAGTTTAGTCAAATAGAAGGAGGATTAGATAATGACTTCTTATAATGTTCCATCCATTAACATTCAACTTCAGTAGAAATTTTCCATATGTTCTACTTGCAAGACTAGATGACTGTGTTAACTAATTAGAAGCACTATTCAAATATTTACTATCTGAACTCTCAAACAAATGAAAAGATTAATGAGATTCTACCGATTTTTCAGAGTTGTTTTTGTAGGAAAAAATCTATACTTTGCTAACTGAAAAATAAACCTATTAAACCAATCATTATCAAAATCTCAACACTGGTCCTTAAAAATTCTGAGTAGCTATAAAGAACCTCCCCTCACGCCTGAATATCTGAATACTTGTGAAAGGAACCTCAGGGAGTTAAGTATTAAGGCATCCTGTGTTTTTACACTAAATCTTCAGTAAGTGCAAACTAGCTCCTGAACCTAAGATTAGCAGCCCTGGTGTTGATTGATATAAATCTTTCTGGTCCTTACCTATGTCCATGCCCTGAGTAGGAAATAGGCTCTCAGTCCCAGGCTGTGGCCAGTGCTCTAGAGTTGGTATTTGTGAGGTGGTCTCACAAGTCCTGGCTTCAGCAGGGGCTCCTCAGTCTCTCTGCATCTCTCACCCTAAGCAGCTGAGCCAAGCTGCTGGGCTGCAGACAGTCTGAAAAAAACAAACCAAAAAACCAGAACACCACAAACTGAACAACTTGAAGGGTCTGGTGAACTTGGAGATCTTCTACAATGTATAATAATGAAATATCATTTGTTCTCCAACCTTAATGCATATGGTATTTGTTGAAATTGATTGTAAATGACATTTTCCCTGAGTGGCAAAAGCACTGAAAGCAGCCAGATGGTTAGCAGAAATATATAGTGTATTCACAGACCATGACAATTTGGTCCCATAGCTTTCCTTGTCAGCTGAATTGACTTTTTCAAACTGAGCATCTTGATCTTAAGGGTCTTTTCCAACCTCAATGATTCTATGATCTAACTGCACTGGAAAAAAATGCAAGTTCTTTAGAAGTAATAGCACAATTATTGTTTTTAGTTGTCTTTTCCCTTCCACCTCTCTGGAGTACTACTACTTCTAATAGAATAAGTGGAAAAATATGTAACAATTTAAGCTACTAGATTATAATATATTAGACTAAAGTTCCTTCTTTCCATTTGAGAGAGCTGGCTTGTGTCTGCATACTAAACCATACTTTTTATAATCTCAAAGTGAAATCATATGTACCAGGAATTTTTTTAAATTAACTGAGGCCAGAAGGCACAATAATTGTCATTTAATCTTACATCAATTTTTTCTCAGGGCTAAGCAATCCACACTCTCCCTAGGATGAGGCATGCTGGCCATTTGCATAATAAAAAAGCTCTTCTTACAAAATGCCTAATTTGAGTCCATTGAAAACTATCCTTGAGGTGGAGATCTCTTCTGCATGTCTGAGCGGCTCTATCAATATAAAGCAGGTGAATATCTGGCCTAAGTTGTTAGAAAACACCAGTTCACAGGCTCTGGATCTGGCTTGCAGCTTTAAACATTTTGGTGACACCCTGGGAGGGAGAAAAGATAGAATGAGCGGTAGCTTTAGAGCTCGCTGCCATGCCAAATCAACGGGGGTTTTGCTAAATAACTCAGTAAATCATTAATGTGCTTCTGTTAAAAAAAAATCCTCAGTAGTGAGATGAGTCCCATTGTGAGATGATGCTTCAAAGAAATAATTTGGAGTGGTTCATTGCAGAGACTTAAACTGATGCCTTTCAACTTTTCAATGCAGTCAAAAAGAAATTAGAGTTTAGAAAAAATAATAATCAGAATCTTTAAATGATTTAGTCAACTTAGACACCTGCTACTAGTCTTATTAAAAGAGAGAGTGAGTAATGAGTGAAGTGTTGTGAAAATCTTGGTATTTTATTGATGAAAATAGGCAAATTCCACAGGAGATGACATTATTGATTAGGTGGACACTGAGCTTCAGGAAATCAGGTTTCAGTTCCAGTTTCTGCTGCAGACCCCACGTGATGCTGCTATCACTTCACTCCTGTGCTAAGTTTATCGTTCAATCTACAAATGCTGACTGAAACTGGAGCCACATCATGCCACACACAACACAAATACCCTGGAAAAGGCCTCTTCCTCCAAGACCTTCCTGTGCAATTAAGCCACAAAAAGGATGAAAAGAAGATGGGGTTGCACAAAGCTGCACAGCAGCAGTACTGAATCCTGGAGCAGCAGTCTCCCAGCTCAAGGCCGCTCTGATAGATCGTAGCAAAACCAAGATTTGACCTAGGTTTGTTCACACAAATAGACCACACATCTTTCTTTGCTACTGCAGTGAAATCTTACAGGGGAATCATGAGAAGTAAATGGTCTCTTCAAATACCTTCCAAACAGAATTTTCCTGTGATCATAGGATAAGGTTTATCTTGGTTTATTTGTTGCAAGCCTTTAGGGAAAAAATGAAATAGAAGGCATTTGCTACATTTTCTGTAGCACGCAGCACTGAAGGAGGATATCTTTAAATTGGTGTGGCTGTGGAATGGCTGTTAAACTCCTGCTTGGCTTATGTAATAGAGGCAAACTTCAGTCACATCTGCATATACCATTACTTGGACTGATGTGCAAGTATTTGTCCTATACTGCTCATTACTTGGAAGTGTCTTGGATATCTATCAGAAAGCTGCAATCAGCCTCCAAATATTTTTTTTTGAATGCTTGGGTGCCAAACTTCTTTCAAGTATTTCAGTTTGTGGTGAAACTACTCAATAGCTTCTACTATACTAAAATCAGCCAGCAGGACTTGCCTTCCCTGGCGTTGTCCTACACAGGTAGTGGAAAGAGATCTATCACTTGAATACAGCCAGCAATTACAGACTGGGACCAGAGTGCTGATGTGCCAAGGGTGTAGCAATCTGAAGGAGAGATTCGTTGCAGATCTGACTTATGCATCAATCTTTATCCAGCAAAGTATTTAAACCTTGCTGAAGTCTTAAGTACATGCAGATGATTTCATGCTACTCCAAAAGATGAACCTAATTGTGCTTTCTGCTGCATTCATTTAGAGATCATCTTTAGGGAGCGCTTCCCATTTGTCCAAGTTCAATATTCAAATAGATACAGGGGAAAATATTGCCAAAAGTTTGTTTTGCTGCTAGTGGATTAGACTGAGTGGTGTGTGATAACCATGTGTTGTGATACACAAAGCACTTGCATGCCACACTGCATATGAATGCACTGCTTAAATGATTATGGTGAATTCATAATGTGGTGCAATAGCTGCTGAACAGCACATGAATCTTCTGCTCATGTTCATCTCACACTGGAGTCATGACATGTTGGAATTTAGACAGAGAAGGGCGAGGGTTACCTGCCAAAATTAACTATCTTTGAGTACTAAAAGGAAACAGATCCCCTGCCATGCAGCAAAAGTAACAGCCACTATAGAATGATGTGAGTGTCGGGAGTGACCTGCCAGATAAGGAACCCAGTTTCAGGGTTTGCTGTGGGCCTTGCCTGGTCAATGGGTCCCCGTCACTCAGGCTAGTGTTTGCTGAAGGAACCTGAGGCATTCAGGCTGCAAAACCTGCAACTCCAAACTGAGGAAGGATTTTATTTGCAGTACTTGATGGCTTTAGCAAAATCATGATTTAAGGTATTGTCCCAAGAGAAATGAAGCAATTATTTCAGCTGAAACCCAGCTTTCTATGTGACTCTATCATGGCTGCTGAGAGGGGGTTTTGTTTTGTCAATTCAAAACTGCCCCTCTAGTGAGGACCCACACTCTACATGGTGCTCAAGGTGGCTATGTGATGGAGATGAGATATCAGGCAACTGAAGGACCATGATACTTAAGGACTTCAACATTCTGGGAGGATTGAGGTCATGGGGTCTGGGGGTCTTGTGGAGTCTAGCAAGGATCCTCAGTTCAAACTTTTTGATTTCAGAACATATTCCTAGATTATTTGGTCTGCACCCCAGTATATCATAAGACCTTAAAACAACATATAGTCCTCCAGTACTGCAAACAGAAATCCCCGGAAAACAGAAATAGTTCATCAGAAAGATATGCAAGTTGGATCTGAACTTATCTAATGATGTGACACTACCACTGCTCTGATATTTTGTTGCAGCTGTTAAGCTCCTTCACTGTTAAAAGTGGCACCCTCTTTCATTTAAATTTGTCTCTTCTCTCAGCTACTGTCTTATTACATCTTTCTCCAACAGTCAAATGTATCTTCAATACCCAGAACTTTATCCACATCAAACTATTCCATTCTTAAGTCAACTTTTGATCTTTGTTTTGGTAATTTAAACAGAGTACACTAATTAAGCCTATTGATCCGAGGTTTTTTTTTTTTTCTTCCTCAAACTGCAAAATTCTGCTTCCTCTCAACTTTCCAGTGTCTCTT
The DNA here is from genome assembly GCA_013400955.1 of Drymodes brunneopygia. Classification (NCBI taxonomy): domain Eukaryota; kingdom Metazoa; phylum Chordata; class Aves; order Passeriformes; family Petroicidae; genus Drymodes; species Drymodes brunneopygia. Next base: position 593,392 of record VZTZ01035714.1, on the reverse strand, counting down.
CTGAAGTGTAAAAATGGCTGCATGTAGTATTTTAGTGGTGGTGTCAGACATGTCCTAGCAAACACTGCTCTTCATTTGCAAGATGCAGAGTTATGCAGAAGCTTTGTGGCAAATAGTTTAAGCCAAAGCATATGTAGAACACATTTCAAGAATCCTTTAAGGACCCAAAATTGGATCCTTCTACTGGTGAGAGCTCCTAAGTGCTCCCACGTAACATCCCTTAAGTAAAAGTACTTGCTTGGAACAGTACTTAGCCCATATGCAAGCTCACTGGTGGGGTGCTGTTGTTGTGACTGACTTACTACAAGGAAAAGCCTCACCCTCTCTAGAAATCCCAATCCATAAATATACTGCATAGGCTCCAATTTGTTTGCTGAAATTAAGACAGGAAAAGACAACTTTGCACAGGTTGAGCTTTCCTTTTTCCCCTTTCCTCAGTGAGGTGGGCGGTGTTGTCATTTTGGCTGGTATTTTATAAATGGAGATGCACCAGCATGACATCCTAGTGCAGGCATCCTTCTTTCAGTGACAAAGTCCTTTGAGCATTCAGGGTCTGCATTGATGCTGGGCAGTTTTCCCAGTGGCTGCCAAAGGATTTAGGAGTGCCAAGCTCACCATTTCTCAGTGGTATTTCTGCCTCTAACTTCCTTCAGTGCTTTTTTCAAAACTCTGCAGCAACACACTGCCATCATGGCAAAGGAGCAAAGCACTGAAAGCAAGGCAGATTTTGCTGTCTTGCCTTTGTACAAAACAAGCACAGAAATTAGGAGAGATTTTTCAGGACAAGAATCTCAAGTAAAGAAAAATACTGTCATATTGGGCAATGTGCCTGTTCCTGGAGATACTGTGGGTTTTGAAAAGCTTCTGATTTATCTAGTCTGTTTTGTAAGCCACAGGGGACTACATGTCATGCTGCAGTTCTGCTTGCTGAGACGGAGGCTTTGCCACTCTCTGCTGCTCCTGTCTGCCTGACAGTATCTCTGGGAGCCTGGTTTGGGTTGTGCATTGGGACCACAGAATGGGGTCCTTGGGAAGGCCCTTTTCAGGGAGTAATTGTGTCCAGCCCTGTATCCTTGCAGCAGCATTTCTTAGGTAAACAATAAGGTCTAGATGTGGTTTTGCACACTTACATCCCTACCTATCCCCTCACACACAAGCAAACTGAATATTTATCACCACTCACTTCTTCCAGGCCTTTCATGCAGACTGTGAATGCCACCACCACTCCCCGTGCACTGGGAGCAGCTTATTAATGCATTTCATGGAGTGAAGAGCAGCTCCAACAGTCTGAGTCCAACCAGCACTGTTTGTTTTGCTGCTGGGGGAAAGGACAAATCCTTGAACAAAATAGCCCCCTTTAGGGGCATTATATGGTTTCAGTTCAGCTGGTTGATGGGGCAACAAGCCAGAATTGTTTTGCATGAATCCATGGGAGCAGAATTTGACCTCTGAAGAGGAAGATTGAATTTATCCCTCATATTTCATTTATCCCTCTATCAGGCGATCTGTGAATGCAGCCCATGGTTGTTTCACCCCTGTGCTGGGACAGCACTGTGTCATTGCATCACTTGCCTATGTGTATTTCTTCCCTGACTGCAGACAGGGAATCTCTCCCCTGGCTTCCCAGCCATGTAACACAAATCCACCTTCCCCCTGTGGCTTGGCTTCTTATCTGTTCATGCATAGTGTACACAGTGCAAGTTCATTTCTTGTCCAGCTCATCCTTTGCTACTCTCAGAAGTATCTTGGTACTTAATTGCTGAATGGACTCTGTTAAATTCCTTGGAAAGAAATGCACAGCTTTTGCTTCTTCACTCATATCATATATTCTGAAATTCATACCCAGGTGACGTACAGGAGAGAGTGAACTCGGCCCTTCAGTGAGAGCACTGATGGAGAGCTTTGGCACCAAGTGCTGCGAAGCAAGCTTGCTCATGCTACCTCCATGCAAGCATGCACCTGCAAACCCAGAGCTAACAGAAAATCAGGCTTATGAAGGGCTGGGAGGTTGGAAAGACAAATTATGGAAGCAACTCTCAGCTATTAAAGTGCACAATCCAGTGTGAGAACTTGTTGGCAGATCAAGGAGTGCAATTTGTATGAACTAATGGTCTAGCAAAAACTTATGCTGCAGGAGGAAACTGAGGTCTGTGGATGTCTTATGATGGGTGGTTCAAAGCCAGAGGACATAAAGCTACGTCCTGCAAAGTAGAGACCTGCTGGAGTTTTTGAAAGGTCTTCCATGTAGCGGGGAAAACAGGATTAAACAAATCCATTTATACATATATGAATATCCAAATGTCTCAAGATTACATGGAGATTGCAACATACTGCCTGAAACTAGTAGTGGTGGATTCAATGAGGAACTGGTGAGGCCAAATTAACCACATAGCTTCTGAGTATCTTGGAACATGAATCTCCTCCGAAACAAGAGAAATGCAGTGTTTCTTTCTGCATACCCAGTAACCTACTGGATTACCAGCTTTGCACTAATAAAAACCTGTTGGAAAGGGAATTCTTTGAAGGCAGCACCACTTAGACACAGTAGAGACATCCCTTTGCCTATTTTGCCTTGAGTGTGGTGTGCAGGGTGAAACTTGCAATTGGTGTACATCATCATTTAGCCTGGAAAAGACCTTTAAAATCACTGTGTCCAACCAAATCCAGTGGCAATACTGTAATTTTTTGTTTTTTCCAGAACAAGACAAAAACTTGCTTCTCTCAATACCTTCCAATCCCCTTGTACAAGCTAGGAGAAATGTAGCATTTTGTCCTCTGCTACATAGGAGCTCTGAAACCCAGATTTACTTCACCAGAAAGCATTTAATCATGGGACTGTGGTCTCATTTGGAGTGGCTATAGCAATCCCTCTCATTCTGCATAAGCATTGCATGGACTAGCTAAGAATCAATGGATATCACAGAGGAAGAAAAAGCCTGTGTGCCTCTTCCCTCTAGGGAGTGGGACTGTCTGTGAGGAATAGGAACTGGGATTAGCTATAGGATTTAAATGCAGTCATGTTCTCTTAACCTAAGAGCTATATCACCCTTCCCCTCAAGCAGATGCTTCTCCTACAGTTACAACCAGCCTGGACTTTTTAGTCATGGTACAATTCACTGCCACTGAGCTGATCAAATTATCACAGTGTCTGGTTTACAATATCACTGATTAAGTCACAGAGGAGGAAGCTAATTATAGAGGAGCATGCTATTTGCACACAGGGATGCTGTGGCAAGCTCTGCGGGAGGCAGATGGAAGTATTTTGAAAGAAAAAAAAAGGCGGAAAGGCATACGGCAGCGAAAAATTAGTGTAGGAAATGCTACAGCTCTTCTTTCTCTTGAGGCATTTCTTCTGGATTGCAGAGATGGTCTGAGAAACACTCTCCGAATTTGAGGGTGCCATTCCAAGAAGCTGCTTTAATTTTATTACTGGACATGTGATCATTATGCTACAGACTAGAATAGCTCAAGCTTGGCTTTAATGTCAACCTGTCAGTGTATTCATCACTGAACAAGCATTACATAATTACACTGAATCACAAGATTAGAATATAAGGGATTTTTTTTGGGCAGGCGGGGATATTTTAATACAGAGTGATCTAATTTGTACTGATCCTTCTTTCTTTAACATATTTAAGGGTAAGCATACTTAGGAGCCAACCACATCACAAAAACAAGGTCTGGAGTCAAATGGAGGAGAGCTGTGGCACAACCACACTGTGGGTACTTGCTCAGAAGATTAATTGAAGCAAATGGAACTGATAAAGTACATACAGCGACCTTGAAGGGAAACATTTTAAATGCTAAACAATCTAATATTGTACTTATAGCTGACATTTCCTTCAATGACCAAGGATACTCTTGCATTCCAACTTTCCAACGGGAAGTACAAGTTTCCAGAAAGTGAATCTACCATTGCCTTACTTTGTCTCTTGTGTAAAGGCTTATAAAGAAGTGCAATAAAGAACTGTTGATACAACAGCTTTTAAACCCATTTTGTACGTATGTTAAGGCCAGAGAAAGATACAGAGCCAGTGAAGGTTAACCTGCTTTATAAATCCTGTGGAATAAAGCTTTCTGACTTGTCACCATAAGATTAAAAAAAAAAATGGTCTGTTGACCAGGAATTCATGGAAATGCTGCTTTGACAGCTTTTCTTGCGAAAGCTGACAGAGTTTAGCTCACAAACTATACCATGCTACTTTTCTTAGAGAAGATTAGCAGACAAGGAGGGGCTGAAGCGACTTTCCTATAGGACATATATGAATCCCCTGCAGTCACATCATTAAACCTCCAATAAGTCAGCAGAAGTGCAGATAGCACAGGCAGAAGGAGGAATCGGATTACTCCACTTCGGCTAGTTCTGGAAGGGCATTTAGCCGACCATTTTCAGTCTGACAGGATCAGTTAGCACAGTAAGATAGGAGGAAGGCCCAAATTTCCTCTCTGTGGGAATGACCATTGAGAAATCAGGTTGTAGGAGAGGTATAAACAGTCATTCATTTTGTCTCTGCTTATAGCGGGCCTAAGTAGCAGTCAGCTGGGTTCTGAGAATTTTTTTTTTTTTGTCGGCAGACTGGTATGGAATTTTTGAAGGAAGAATGGGACTAAGGAGTAGATGTTGTGTGCGCTATCTCTGTCTGGGATATCAGTAATGCCACACCTTCCACATCAACACTGAAAGCCTGAGCTCTGAGCAGACTGTTGCTGCTTGCAGTACAACACCCTTGCCTGGGGTGCTGAAGGTGAGACAGAGAGACAGGCTGTCAGCACACATTCACACAGAGAAAGAAACAAACTGCTTGAAAAAAATGGATCTGAGACAAGTGTGATTTTCCTTCTGCTGGCATAACCTTAGCTTTGTTTGGACCCACGTGCAACTTGGAAATGCCGGGTGGGAGCATCCCAGAGCCAGGGTACTCTCCAGTTCTCAGAGAGGAACTGTCGTGGAGATGTCATGGATTAACCCCAGTCAGGAACGAAGTACCATGCAGATGCTCATCCTCTCCCCTGTCCCCCACAGGGGAGGAGAATCAGAAACAAAATGTAAACCTTGTGGGTTGAGATAAGAACTGTTTAATAATTGAAAGAAAACAAAATATAATAATAATGATGACAATAATGGTAGGAGTAAGAGCTGTAAAAGGTTCCCTTCAACTCAAACTATTTTATGATTCTCTGAATTGTAATGAAAAAGAGGCAGAGATAAAATCTCTGAGAAAAAGCAAGTGATGCTCAATAGAGCTGCTCACCACTCACTCACTGATGCCTAGGCAGTCCCTAAACATGGATTGGCACATCCCAACCAACTCACTCCATTTTACAGACTGAGCATGACATTCTGTGGTGTGAAATATCCCTTTGGCCAGTTGGGGTCAGCTGTCCTGACCATGCTCCCATCCCAGCTTCATGAGCAACTCCTCACCAGCAAAGCATGGGAAACTGAGTGAGTAACTTATGGGAAGCTCTACTGACCAACAGCCAAAACATCAGTGCTGTTTTATCAACATTATTCTCATTCTGAATCCAAAACACAGCGCTACACCAGCTCCTAGGAAGAAAATTAAATCTATCTCAGCTCAAACCATGACAGGACGGAACATCAGTAGCTGGCATCAAATCATTTGGTACATGGCAGTACAAAGTTTGAAGTGAACAGAGAATGAGCCGAACATATTTTCCTAGCTAAAGGTAATTAATTATGTGGGAAACTCCTGGCACAGAGCATGCTGGCACCCTAATGGATTACTCCTGTGTCTGTGCCAGAGAGGTATCCACTGGTGCCAATTTGTGGCAATACTCAGAGGTTTGCCTCTGTGTGAGTTGTTCCTCAGGTAGTATCTCTTCTGATTGTGAAGGTCTCACTTGTCTATTAGAGATGCCTGCAAGTCCTGATAACAGCCATATGGGCTATGTAGTCTCTGGATTGATGTGTCCAATAGTGCTTCTCTTTGAAGTGACCTGTGGGGCACTATAAACTATTAACTGGAGTCAATTTCCTTTCACAATAGCTCATATGGGGCTATGTTTGGGGCTATGTGCTGGAAATAGTGTTGATAGCATAGGGATATTTTCAGTAGTGCTGACCACTATTGAAAGGCTTTTTCTGCCTCTCACCACACCCCACCACTGAGGAGGCTGGGGGTGACAACAAGCTGGGAGGGGGCACAGCTGGGACAGCTGATCCCAGCTGACCCAAGGGATATTCCATACCCTATGGCATCATGCTCAGCACATAAAGCTGGGCAAAGAAGTGGGAATGGGGTACCTTGAGAATGATGGTGTTTGTTCTCCCAAGTAAACTCTACACGTGGAGGAGCTCTGCTTTCCTGGAGATGGCTGAGCCCCCTGCCTGCCCATGGGAAATGGTGAATGAATTCCTTGTGTTGCTTTGCTTGTGCTCACAACTTTTGCTTTACCTATTTTAGTGTCTTTATATCAACCCATGAGTTTTCTGACTTTTTCCCTTCTGATTCTTTTCCCCCACCCCACTGGTAGGGGAATGAGTGAGCAGCTGTTTGGGGCTAAGTTGTTGGCTGGGATTAAGCCATGACACTGAATAAATGTGTGACTCTGCCACAGGGGTAAGAGAAACATGTCATGTCCAGTTGTGGCAAACTCAGCATTCTAAATAGGTGAGAAAATAGATACCAATTTTCAGCTTTATTCCTTAAGTACAGTAAGTTGTAACATGAGCTTGAAAATAAGGCATGCTAGGTAATGTGTCCTAGTATTTACTTTCTGAACTGGTCTAAGAATGATGTTTAAATGTGGAGAACAGGCCTGCTTAAATGTTCATAAGAGTCTCAGTATAAAATCCTAATGAGCAATAATCTGTCTCTAATTCCTCTAATGTAGTCTCTGGTCTGAATGATAGCGCTTGTATTACTTTCTATGAAACACATTTACCTCCTGCAATTCATTTGACTGTAATTCTTTTGCAGTTTATATTTGGCTGGTTTTGTTTTATTCTTAATCATAACTCTATCTAAGCACAGATACATTTCTTAAAAAAAAACCCTAAACATTTAAATAGTACTGAAATAAGATTCTTCTAGCTGCAGCTATAATAACACCTCTAATGTTTAACAAGCCACAAGAACTGGAAGAATAGAATAATTTACTTGGCTCATAAAAGAGCAGAAGTAGTTACATAAAATGAACATATCGGTCTGCTGTTATTCCTATTCTACACAGCTCCCTGTGGCTTATTTCATTTTAAGCTTATTTTTCTTTTTTTGAGGAAAAATAATTCAATGATGATACAGTGTCTTCTGGGTCAGAGAGACCAGGTTAGCCAGAAAGAAATGACTTCTCAGAAACAGAAAGATTATATGCTTCCTGGCTTTCAACCCTGTTACTAGGACAATAGATGGATATAAATTTCAACAAATACAAAATAAACCCAATTGGAGAGCTACTCCAAGAGGGATTCTGAAATAAGACAAAAACAAATGCATTTATAGAACTGTAAAACAAAATACTACATTACTTATATCACTTTTCCTGAAGGTATAAAAAAGATATTAAAAAGTCATTAGCCATGCTAGCTTAGTCACCTGAGAATCTTTGGGAATGACACTTCAATTCCACTTTCTTAATGATCGTGTGGGTTTGTGAAAGTGGAAAGACAACCAAATTAATTCTTCTGGAGTGGTTCATTGCTGGAAAGATGGCAAAGTGTCCCTAGCACCTCTGAGACAAGTGCCTGCTCCAAATACACATTTAAAGGTCAGGCCCTGTGTCAGATGCAGTCATTGTGGCTGATACTCCAGCCAGTGCTAGGTCTGCAGAGGCAGTGCTGGCAGCTTTGGTGGGAGTCTGGTTATGTATCTAGCAACCTTTCCAGTCATCCTATAATTTTATATCTTCTCATTTTATAAGACTGTGCATTTTACCCCCCTAATTTAATGCTCTTTTGGGGAAAGCGTAACATTTGGGGCAGTGTGAAAACTCCACCTAGCTGTCTGATGTTGTCCCTTGGAAGTCAGTCTGTCTTCCCAGGAGGAGACACTTGCAATGTCTTCAGGAAGAACAGGGTTTTGGGACCAGATCTGCCTCAATGAGTGGTCCAGTGGCATTTCTGGCTTACAGCTGGTATATTGGTATTGAGTACGTACAGAACTCAGCTGCTCCTGACTTATCTCCACTGAAGTGCACAGGGCTCTGATGGCTTTCTTTTGTATAAACAGTTCTGCTACTTATCTTGGATGATGTAGGGGAAAAAGGAATTTGTTGTTGTATATTCTACATTTTAGCCCAACCCTTTGTCCTGTTTTGGTGAGGGGAAGCTCATGTACAAAGTAATTGCATTCTGTGACTTGTTGACTGGAAGTAAGAGCAATTTTCACAGTTTATTTGCTAGAGTGATTTCCAACTCTTTGAATGAAAGATGAGCTTGTTGAATTGAAGCCTATGTTTAAGGGCCTATAAAACACAACGTGTTGAGAGAAGGATGTGTATGTATGACTAAATTTCCTCCAAGGGATTTCACAGAACCCCTGGCTGGAGCTATCAATACTGTAGGGAAGTGTCTCTTTAGCCAGCAACCAGATGAAAGGTGATCTTCCTACTGGGAGTTAGCACTGCTGGTGCTTTCAGTCCTGGAAATCCTTATGGTAAAGGGCATTACTGAGAGCAGCCCCTGGTCTGTTTCGTGAGGCCAGGGGTTTGGCCTTTCTTCACATCTCTTGCCTTGCTGAGTCTCAGCCTTGCTTGAGACTACAGTTTTGCTGTGGCTTCAGCCATTGCCATGGTACTAGAGCATCTGTGATATCATGGACAGCAGGAGGCCAAGGTAATGATAAGACTAAGGAAATAGCTGTTAGTTCTGAATATAGTCTAGCCTCTGCTTAGATCTTATTTGTATTGCTTCTCTCAGTCAGTTTTAAGCCCTCAATAGCCTGTCATTGTTGATAATTATCACAGCTGATAAATCATTGCTGAATAATAAAATGTCTCTGAAGGAGATGGAGGGGCAACAAATGAGGAGATTTGGTATTCTGTGAATTATAGTTGTCTCTGTACAGCTTTGCTCTACTGGGAAGATGTCCTGTGCTTGCCTTTTGGCTTTTCCTCCCAATCCTCCTTGTGAGGGCACATGCTGGGCCTGGGCATGGTGCAGGGCTTTTCCACAGCTGAGGGGCATAGCAGGGTACAGATATCTCCCTGAAGTGCAGAGGCTGCTTTCCCTGGCATGAGGGCTTACCTGCTCCTGATTTAGCCAGGCATAGAGCAGATTCCTCCTGGCTATGCGAGCCACATGGAAACAAGTGCAGGGGCAGCATGAGAAGCAGAAAAGGCCTTGATGATGTGCAAGCCCTGCTTGCACAGGGGTTTTTGTGCAAGAAATAAGGAAAGCATTGCTCTGTTACCACCGCTGTTTCCAGCAAAAGTCCCAAATACAGCCCTGTGCCAGCTACTGTGAAGAAAATTATCTCTACCCCAGCCCAAACCAGCACACTGGGCTGGTGCAAAGATTCACCTTTCCACTACCTCCCTCGAGTGAGGGCAGCAGACTGAGTCAAATGGCTTTCTGCTGGGCAGAGCCAAGGTGTGGGAGCTGCCTGACTGGAGCTCTCCTTGCAAAATAAGGGCTGCTTTTTTCCTCCTGTCATTTATTAATGGATTGTGGGATGTGTAGGACAATGGGGAGCTGTTTCTTCACATTTAAATTTGCCTGGCATCTCACTTTGGAGTTCAAACATGCCAGCTGTACAACTTTATATGCTTCTAATTTGGAGTGCAGGTGTGATGGGAGTTGTCGTGGGGGATGTTGTTGGCTGTTGTGTGGGGTTTTGTTTGGTTTTGGGTTTGTTTTTTCAGTAAAGCCACGTCAAAAAGCATTTATATTGTTATTAAACAATGGCTATGCTTAGGCATTTAGAAGCTCTAGTTCTCTTAGGACTGTGGTCTGGCAGCAGTGGATCACCCTGGGAATGTGCCAAGATTTCTTGCTCTCTCCTGGTTTCCTAGAATATATGAGTTAAGTGTTCAAAATTTGTTGGGATGAAACTGGCCCTCAGGGCCTGATTCAGAGTCAGGTGTTATTTCACAAGAGCGACATCAGGCTTGTATTTATTTTGGGATAATTTCAGGATGTCTTTTGATATGGCACCGAGTGATGCTTGGTGTCTCTGCAGGGCTGTGTGAGCTGAGTCTGTCCATTTGATGAGTAGCTAAAGGGAGACAAACTACAAGGAATTGCAATAATCAGGTTGCTGGGGATGGGGCAAAATCAATATCTGAGGCAGAATTTCAGTATTGGGAAACAAATGTCAGCAAAGTCAGGTAATATTCAAGAGATGGAGAATGTACTGGGGGTAGGGAGAGGGGAAGTAGTGGGAGTCTTTCTTCCCTTTTTAAAATTTTTTTGTCTATTTTTATTCTGGGCTAGTTGATTTTGATGGTTTGGTTGTGTTTTTTTTGTTGTTTTTTTTTTTAATAGCCTTTAAGTTCTGCAGGTAATCCATATTGTGTGTTACAGTCCAAATTGATTTTGAAGGCAAGGTCTTATCCAAAAGGTGAATCTGTTGAAAACAAATGGAAATGGACTATTAACTATGAGGGCAATGGGGTGACAAGGTATCATAACTTCAGATTTGAATGCATTTGCGTGAAAAATGCTTGATTACATTTGGGTTTTCACTGTTGTATGGAGCTGGGGAAAAGACAGCCCAGCGTAACAGCATCAAATGAGGTAAAAGTGAAATAAATCTATAGAGTAATGGAAAGCTGTTGAGAAACACAGAGTTTCAGTAAAGGACAATATCATAAAGGCCAGCATGGCCTATGGATTCTGAGTAAACTTAAATTTCAAGCAACTTTTTATGCAGTAACAAGCTGAGCTGAAAAGGGAGAGGAGGAGGATACCAGACAATAAGGACTTGTCTCTCGAGTGCAGCTAAGTTCTAAATCAATCCTATGGTGCTTTTGAAATGCCAGTGAGTGCTTCCAAGCATTATATTAAAATTTCATGATCAATAATGCTGAAAGCTGCACTACACACAGGCTAAAATAACAGCTTATAATTCACCAGTATATGAATTTAATAAAATGTTGTTCACCAGTGTTAGCTGCAATGCACTGTCCAGGTTATCCTCTTGATTAGAAATTACCTGTCAAAACAGTCCTTTTTTGTTAGGTGAGTATAGATCAAAGACAGTAGCGCTTGTTCTCTGGTGTATCTACTGCCAGCAGTAAGTGGCTGTTTATTCAAACTTGCTCTAGCTGCTAAGGAACATAGCTTTTTTTCCTTTCTGTAAGCATATTATGGTCTGCATCAAAGGAATGCCTGCAGGCCCTGCTGCGTTCAGGACTCTATCATTCCAGTCAGCAGCAATCCCTGTCCTAAAGACCTAAAGTATAAATAGACAAGAACCAGAGGGCTGGGAACTGGAAGCAGATATTTTAGAAGCAGGTAGAATTGATTACAAAGACTCCTTTAGTTATCCTTGGAAAACCCAAAGAATTGATTATTAAACCTATTTCAACTCATAGCTTTAGCTGTCCAAGGTGCTTCTTGAAATGGCACTTAATTATCCAGGAGCTTCTTTTAAGATTTACCTGGAGAATTGGATTTTTCTTTTTCATTGAAAACAGGAATCTTTTTTTAGACTTGTCAACTTGAATATGAACAGAAAGTTTGTGTATTGTGATACTGAGTGCTAAATTACTTAACTTTTGACTTCTATGTAGTTAAAGTCCCTGTATGATGCTGAAGCTTTGTGTTTACTTGCTACCTCGGTGGTTTGCATCTTTTCTTCTTACTGTTTATCCAGCATATGAAAAACATTCAAATCTCTCATCTGTCTGAGAGAGTTTGAAAGCAACTGTTTCTCAGGGCTTGCAAATATTTGGCTGTATGTAAAATATTTTAAGGTGCTTTTACTGGTTTTTGTGGAACCTCTTCCACTTCTCATAAATGAGCAAGAATTTGGTGGAGTGCAAGTGAGGGTAAGACTATCTTTCAGAGTGGCAGCTAGGGTGGATGAAACCAGGCTTTTTAGCTGTGCTGCAGGAGCTATTTCTACTTCTTCATATTTCGGGGTTATTTGGGAATGGAATCTGGAATGCAGTGACCCCTCTGCTCAAGGTATTGGTTTCAGAAACGCAGATATGCTGTTTGATTTGGGGATAATTAGGTCCACATTAGGCCATTTGAAATAGCACAATTTCAGGAATAAAGAATGAGAGAATGTTGTCATATCTTCTTCTGCCTAAAGGCATACTATCATTTAATGATGATGCACTCTCCTGACATATGGGAAAACCGGATTTACATCACTGTTTATTTTTACAAGTTGTTATGCTTAATAAACAAAAAATGAGGAAACAGTCTTCATGAATGTCACACTCACGTTCTCTGAGGTATTTCATCTTTATTGATATGTCAGAGCTTTTGGTAATTCTGCAGCAGCTGGCAATTCTAGATGGTATTGCCTGGAGGATGTGGGTACAGGCTAGTCTAATATTGGGGATTACATGATGATGTTGAGTAATGCAATAAAATTTTACATATTTTGTACTAGCAAAATCTTTGATTAACTCCAAGTGACTCTGACCATTAACACCCTTAATGCACTCCCCTAATTAGTTGCTGAAGCCCCTACTTTGATTAGATGTTCACAGCTCCAGTGCATTGATTTTCTTATGCCTTGTAATGGCAGAGGCTGCTGTCCAAAACAGTTATTTTGTTGAAGTTTGTGTGTCTTGATATAATCTGGTGTTTCTTATATGGTTGGATATCTGCCCAGGATTTGCTTTGAAGTATGAAACATTAAAAAAAGAATCTGATTTTATTGTATTTGTCAGGAATATGGTAAGCCATAAAAATAAAACATATTGCAGCACTATACTAACTCACAGTAATGGCCCTGAATCCTTCTGTGGGAAACTAGTTGTTACAAATTAGCAAGAAAATGTGCATTCACAAATAAGCAGTACGCTGCTCATTTATTTGGACAATTGTTCTTTAAATAATTTATGGCAACACTTCATAGTGATCAAGTAGTACAGATACCCCAGTAATAAGTCTTGCAAGAGTAAAGTGGGAATGGTAACACACGTTTACTACTAAGTCTTTTCCTGGACATGGGCTGAGTCTAGTGGGAAAAATTACTCTTGTGAAGAGTGCAAGGTGTTCATGAGTAGTGGTCTGTACACCCTGGAGACCCTGATGAACCTGTAGAGAAACTAGGGAAGACAGAATATCCTTCTCTGTATGGGTTCTGATCCTACCATGTCTCAGGGTTTTGGCACAGTTAATCCTGCTTTATGTTATTGCAAGCACTGCAACGGCAGCTGTTTGGATTCATATTATCAGCATATTATCAGATTGGTCAGGCATTGGAATAAGTTTCCCAGGGAGGTGGTGGAGTCACTGTCTCTGGAAGTGTTTAAGAAGTGTCTGGATGTGGCACCTGGGGATAGGGTTTAGAGGTGATTATGGTGGTGCTGGGATGATAGTTGGACTGGATAATCTTGAAGATCTCTTCCAACCTTGATGATTCTTGATGATTTAAAGTAATATTTAGCTTCTACTGCTAAGTGTGAAACATATAAATAGATGCCCTCAAAGCTTATTTTTTTTTTAAATATAACAGTTTTGAAAACTGTCAAGGAGAGGCAGATTGGTGCAGTGATAGAGCATGGAAGACGAGCGATGATTTCCTCTGCTTCTCTTGAGTTCTGTGAGATGGGGCAGGTGCCAATATTTTTCTGTGCCACAGCTCACTCCGTATCATCTTATCTCACCTGATGGGCTGGGAATAATTACAGCAGGGTTAGGTGGATGTATATCCTGTATATATTTTAGAGGAGTCCAGAAGTTGCTGCTAGGGAGTTTGGCTCCGAAGCTGTTAGCAGCTTTGATATTGCAGAGGCAGATTCCATTACCTCTGGGAGTCACTGTTCAAAACACTGGTGTTTCACTTCAGAGATTGCTTTCTGCTCTTGGTCAGATCAGACAGTCTTGGAAAATTGCTATGCCCAAATAAAGGAACTGCTATGGCAATCTGGCTGTACCCTTCAGAGAACAGAAAATGTGAGAAAGACATTTTAAGGTAAGTACCTTCTGTCCCTGCCCCTTCTTTCCCAAATCACCAGAACAACTGGTTCACAGTTTGGGTTTCCAGAGCAACAGCCTTTCTAATGATTCAATGACATTTTTTTCCTATTTTTGTTCAATGAGGTGGAAGAGAGGTGCCACTTAGAATTGCACAATGGGTCAGGCTGGAAAGGAATCATAGTGGGTCATCTGGTCCAAGTTCCCTGCTAAAGCAGGGCCATCCTAGACCACATGGCACAAGATTGTGTCCAGATGGTTCTTGAATAGCGAGGGAGACTCCACAACTTCTCTGGGCAATTTGTTCCACTGTGAACTTCTTCCAGCAAGGACTTCTTCTAGATTTTTTTTTTAATTTAGATTTTGTCTTTAAAATGTCTTCTGATATCAAATTTCCACTTTAAAAAAATAGATTTTGAGCCTTGTTTTGACACTGTGATAGGACACAGGAGGTATTTGTTCTTTGTTAGAAACCCTTGCTGGATCAAAGCATCTCAACAAGGCAGGGCAGAGCAGTACAACATATGGTTAATGCAGAGGAGTGACACCCAGGGAAAATGCTGCAAGGGACAAGGTTACATATCCTAACTGTCACTTGCTCATATACAATAGCATATATTTGCTTATAAATGCAAAAGACTTTGAAGATTCTCTGGAGGATTTGGCTGTCCTCTAGGCAGAGCTGTGATTGAGGGACTGTGGCACAAAATGTGCTCTACAGCTCCAGTTTGAATCCTGGTAAAAAATGGCAGGTGAGAAACAGGGAAATGCCAGGCTATCACAGCTACCTCCAGCCAAATTAGTTGACTTTGGCTTATTTTTTTGCCTGATACCCCCCACCAGCCTGTCCCACCCCTGCAGAAAAAACACACTTTTTACTTTTCTCTGTCATTAATGGCTTGTTCATTTGAAAAATGGAGATTCATGTGACTCTCCTGTACTAAGTGAATTTGATGTAAATTAGATTTAGACGAGTTTTTGAGTGTTTCTGTTTGGAGTGGTTTGGTGTTGTTGTTTTTTGGTTTTTTTTTTTTTTTTGCTTGCTTGTTTTGCTTTTTAACAGTAGAATCTCTGATCAGTGAACTAGCTTGAAGTTTTCTGGCTCAAGGGGACTGCAGTGCCTTGGAGCATCTTTGCTTGACCAGAACACAGAACATAATTACTACAATAATAGAAAACAATTTCATACAAGCCTGGCTGCAAATTTGACAGGTTGTGACATAAGAAATGTTAGCTCCTTCTTTTATCAGCTGGTCTGACTGGAAAGCTCTACAACTTCCTTGTTGTCTCTTTGGAACTTTCTGTCATGTCCAGCATTTGCTAATTCACAGTTGGTCTAATACATGCTCGGTTTTGGGCCATCATTTGTTTGAATTTAATATCTTTTTTTTCTCCACAGGATGCTCTCCTGGAATTAAGTTAAAGAGGAAGTTTCATTCTTTTTTGGAGCAATGCTCATCTGAAGTCCTAAAGCCTCCCCTTTCCTTTATGCCAGGAGCCCTCCTTTGTAGCTCTTCTTTTAAAAAATTTATCCTAAACTGAAGACTGATTCTGAATTTCTGCTGCAAAAAGGATCTTGGTCTCAAACTGACTTTCACTCTCACTGGCTTATTATTGATTGCCCTGTGACAATCCTTGTGTGGCATACAGCAAAGCAATCCTAGTCATAAACAATGCATATATCTGTGGAAAACTGGGCAAAATAAAGTTCCATTTTCTGTTAGCCAGTATGGTGGCTGTCACTGCAGAGTCAACGCTTGCTCAAGGTTGCTGTGCATTGAGATTTTGGGATCTTTTTTCCTTTTCTTTTTTCTTCCCAGTAGGCTAAGAATAGGGAAATATCCATGGTAACTGTATGTTATGTCATGGCAAATGTTGAATTTCTGTGTGTGTGTGTGAAACAGTGACAGCTGCATGGTGCCATTTCTAAGCATTTTCACCTTCTGTGTGTTGGGCAGGATAAGAAGGTTACCTCATGCATTACCAGCTTTAAAGCACCTGAGATTCAGTATCCTGTGTCTATACTTCTCTTCATGCTTGGCTTTTATCTATACCAGTGAGGTGCTGGGAAAATAAGCCTTGCCATCAAACTCTCAGAGCTTGTGAATCTCTGGACAGTATAATTAATGTCCACTGAGACATTTACAAGTGAGGAGAAAAAGAGAGAAGTGTAAATTTACTCCTTTTATTATTTCTGGACCCAAAAGCTCTGTGTCCTGCTGGTTTTACTCAGAGTCAAATGTCACCTCAAAACATCCTGGAATTATTGGCAGCTTCCAGATTGCTGAACAGGACTGTGGCAAGTTCTCACTGGATGATTAAGTGGATGGCATCTCGTCCCTCAGGGAGATTTGTCAGTTATACCCCTCAGCTTGGTTTTGTCTGCAAAAGTGATAATTTGTAAGAGACTTTGCAACTGTTACCTGTTGATACCAGGGCGTGAAAATGTAAGCACTGGTCAGCCTGCATATCCTTTCAACTTGCATGGGGTCAAGCACTTATTTCTTTGTGTGTCTTCTACAAACCAACATTTCAGATGAAATGGTTCCTGCCCTGTGAAAGAACAATTGAATACAAATTTATTTGTCTTTTGGAACATAGTTGATTGGGTTCTAATCTAATTTTGGGATTGAAAATCTCTTGCTCTGCCAGCCAAGTCACACAGGGGTAGCAAGGGCTGCCTATGGAAACAGCAGTTTGCAAATGCAAAGATGAGCCCTGAAGCAAGAGCCCAGGCTTATTTGGAGTGCTCCTTCAGAAACTGCCCAATGCAGGTCTAAAGGGACCCTGATTCTCTCTGTAATGGACACCTCCACAGATGGTTCAGCCTCCTGGAGTCTGAATGAGTTTCCGTGGCTGTTAGGTGGTCCTAGGCTGACTTGGATCTCAGCTTGGGCACTTAGTAGGTCTCTTGTAAGGTCACCTGTACCAGACACTTCATAGCAGTAGCTGGCTGTGAGCTGAATTCTAAACCTTCAGTATTCTGGCATCCCCCAAAACTCTGTGGTAGATGGGAAACTGAGACACAATATTTGAGAAGGGTGATTGAGTTCCTGGTCAATGCCTGGCACAGTTCTCTGTGTGTCTACTTTCTTCAATAGATTTCTTCCAGGCAGTTCAGACAAATTCAAAGAATTGACTGTGTTGCTTTCTCTTGAAGGGGGGCAATTGCTCCTGACTGAGAAATCTGAAGGATGCAAATAGTGCTTTTTGTGGGAGGCTCTAATAATAGGACTGCTATGACAAAAACTATGCTATGACAATTCATTGGCTTTTTGACTTGAAATGTTATTTAAAATAAATATTTTTTAAAATTTAGGTTTTAAATTCTTAGTTTTATCAATTAGTGCCTGTTACAGGGCTGCCTCACTTACATCCTCTTGCCTGCTAAGATTTGGTAGCCAAAAGTCACTAAAGATAGATTTTCTATGAAAATATGAGTATGGCTGTGAATTCTTCTTCTTTGGTCCTGAAAGGTTTTTTTCTGTGGGATGTGTATGTGGGAAATACAATGTTAGTTGGTGCCTTCACTGTAGATACTTTTTTCTCCTGGTGAAGTACTACTAGCAGTACAAGTTGATGACCTTCTGCTACTCTCTGTTGCCACTGAAGACACTAAAGGTTTTGGGTTATGAGAGAATGTGATAGGCTCTTCTATGCCAGGGTAATATTGATCAATGTATTACAATGGTCAGAGCCAGATAGTTCTTCTGACATTTTCAAAGACACTGTACATATCATTTTTAGAATTCAGTGTACCTGTTTCCATTACCGTTTATTGGACTGTGGGTCCTACAAATTTAGCTAGGACTAGAAATCCTCCAAGTTCAATAAAAATACACAAATTTCATTACCCATATTCACATTTTACCCCAGCCCAACATTTGAAAAGTAGGCAAGCAGCAAATTTCATTATAATGTAAAATACTGGAATTATTTCTGGTCGTAATATTGAGACTCTAGGGACAGTAACTTCTTGATTCTTGAAATACAAGATGCCTGTTTAGGTCATCATTTCATCTGCCGTGCTACTTGCTCCTTGTAACAGATTTCAAGGAAGGCTCACCTACTTTTTTTAGAGGAGTGTTGTACTTCCCAAGCCACAGATATTTTTTTTTTCTTTTGGGCCAGGATTGTACTTCAAGTGTTTGCAAAGAAACAAGTAATACAAGGAGGTATAAAAGTATTAAAGGGAAGGGAGACCTGCTGGCTGCTACTTGCATGTCCCATATAAATGCACTATTTTGACCTGTTATAAGAAGACCAAGTGTGAGCTTCTTGAATCTCTTGATGGTTAAGTAAATTATGTGGATGTGTGGGTGTGTAGATGGGTTATTTAGAATTATATCGTGGATTTAATTTAAACTGATCTTCAAAGGGATATCAACAATCTGTTTCATTTGCCAGGGGAAATCACCTTTTATTGTCTTTAAATGAGAATGGTAATTAGGAGGAAGTTTGGGTGAAAATTGTTTCTTGGGCTAGCTTGTTACTTTGCTATTCATTACATTACCGAAGGGAAATAGCCTCGTCCCTATCTAATCTGAACTCATCAACAAGTGCTCAAAAACACATGTGCCTTGTTAGTAAAGCCTATAATTAAAAGGAGGAAGGGAAAGCCTTCCTAGGACTAGCATGTAATAGGATGGGAATAAAAGGATCAGCTTTGTCCCTTGCTGCCTGTTTCCTCCAAGGTCCAAATGGTCCAGTCCTTACTCAGAAGTGCTGCTCTCCTTGAAAGTGTTGCTTGCCCATGAAGTAGAAGAGCAAATTGAGAACTACAGTCTGAGCAGGTTAATAAAAATAGTGCTGTGTTCCATAAAGTTGAGAAGGAATTTCATCCCTTGATGAAATACCAAGGTTGCTGTTGCCTCCAATGGATGTTCATAAACAGCAATGTGGAACGGTAAGGGGCAGAATTTAACCTAAACCCTATAAAGTAATAGAATTTGTCAAAAATGTAGCACTTAAATTTTGACAGCAGCTGAACACTTAAAGACAGGAGCATCTAATGCCCTTGCATCTCCAAGATCTTTATCTTTCTTTTTATACCTTAATAGTGTCGACTTTTACCCTGGCAACCTTTTTAAGAAGAGCTGCAAATGAATGTATCCCATTTTAGGTGTCTAATGGTACTTGGATGCTGAAGTTTTGAGATGGTCCAAGGTGGCCTGTGTTGGTAGGGCTCTGTGGGATAAAGAACCAATGCCTTTGGCTAATTTGATATTTGTGTTCTCAAACATCCCTTGTCTGTTTTCACAGCAGCGTAATACATATACCTTAAAGAGGAAATGGAGTTTTAATCTTCTGTAGTTTCTAAAGTATGATTATTCATAGGAGGGGAGAGGGAGGCAAGGAGTACTGTGGGCATCTTGACAGAGTTACTTAGCTGCGTTTCTAAGTAGTTTTGTCCTTCAAACACAATTCCTCATTCCTGTCAGCAGTGACCATCTGAAATCATGCACAGAGGAGAAAAGGTGTTTGGGTAGGTGGGGATTTCTAGCAGAATGCAGTTTTTGAAACATTGGTGACATTCTTAAAGTGTGCATACTTAGCATAACATATTGATTCGTGGTTGCCTCTTCATTCTTTTAGCTCATTAAAGCAATTTACTGGGGCATGAATATGCAACAAAGCTAACTCTCAAAAGATTTTTCTTTTTTTGTTCTGTCTCGGTTTTGAATGTAGTCTGCATTTTTTTCCTCCATATGCTATTCTGACTATAGGCACATGGTTTTTAGTGTTATAATCTTGCAGCCTGTTTCTTGAATGGCTTTGATTAAAGTTTTGTACTTTTCTAGTGATGGTTATTTCTGTAGGTTTAATGAAAATAATAATGATATTAAAAAGAGCATAACCCCTCCTCCCCAAAATAGCTTCCTCTCTGCCTGATTCTTGTATCTGTTGAAGGAGATGTAGCAGGAATTTTAATACATGTTGCTTCTAAAGCCACACATATCATAATAGGTGCATTTATAGAAAGCAGAAAATTTTGTGAATAGTTAATGGTGTGGGAATTACTGTGGAGATATCTAAGGGTAAGCCATGGGAGTTTTCAACACTAATAACTAAGCAGGAAGTATAAAAATTTCAGGTACCCATTAACTAGAGTACTGAAATAATTGTGCAATCAAGACATTTAATTGTTAATGGTGCATTTTTTTTTTGTCTTGCATCACCAAACACTTGAGATCCTGGAAAGCACACATAAATATAGAGCAAGTAAGCAGATTTGCTTCATAGAGGCATCTTAATTCAGGTAGAAGCTTAGAATCATTTGTATTCTGCTTTTGTTGCTCTTGAAAATTGCTGGAGTACTCTGGATATGAGAGTTTTTGTGTAAGATTGTGGATTGTAGGTGTTGCACTTTTTATGATGTCACCTTGTCAGCATGTACCCGATCCAAAGAGGACTGGGAATATTGTTTACAGCTGTTGGGCCACATAATGAATGTCTGTAACTTAAGTCTGTGAAGTGATGCCACTTCACACTTGTCTGTCCAGAGTGGGTCCTGTGGCTGCTGAGTGCTTTTGAGGAAGTAGCAGGCGCTGCATTGGGTCGGGTCCACTGCCAGCAAGAGGCAGAAGACAATTTAATAATGATACTGTCCACACAGAGTAGCCAGCTGGATGCTTCCAAAGCAGGTGGCAGAGTCTTTGTACTTGAAAGAGAAAAATAGTATCTGAGAACTTTAAATTGGACACATCATTTCCCTAGTAAAAACTTATGCAAATTGGAAACCTCTCATTAAATGCGAGATAGAAGGAGCAGCTTCCCCTTGTATTTGATCAGATTGTGTGGTTTCGACTGAAATTATTTCATTTTGTACTGAGGATTTACCTTGCAATAAATTATGTTTAGTTAACTTAAATGTAATGTGAGATGTCTATCCCTGGTCCCCAGATAATACTGGAATTATACTAGTTAAAATTCGACAAATCTGACAAATCCCTGGTAATTGTTATCTTGGTTGAAATCTAATTAATAGTAGTATAGTGTTACTGTCGTACCTCCTTTGTGAAATTTAATAGTCACTTGGTGACTTTCAGAGAGTAGCTGCCTGGTAGGCATGCATGCATGGTGCAGTGGCAGACTAGGAATATGCAAATCCCAAACACCCAGCAATATGTCCTTTACTGTGATGTGCAACACTTCTGAGAAAGTTTCTCTTGCACAATGAGGCATTGAAAAGAGGTTTTTTTCCTTGGGTGAGGGGGGAAAAAAGGGGGTTAATGGAATATCAGTGCACCCTGGGGAAGAGTTTCTGAAAACTTTCTTTGCTTTAATTCTCTACATGTGGCATGCATATAAATTGAAGAGACCTGGTTTATATTTTCATTTTCTATTTCCAGATCCTCTTGAAATATATACTGTTCCATATGTTTGCAGGATTATGCTTTGCTATGTTGTCTTAAGTTCCTTAGGCAGAATAAGCATCTAGTACTGTTCAGCTGAAGATAAATTTTCCCACTGAATTTGTGCTTTGTCTCAGAAAGAGAGTGGAAGTCAGGTTCAAAGGATAAAACATGATACAACTATTCAATGAAAGGTCAGAATTTCAGTTCTCTCATTCTGAATTTTAGAATGAGTCAGAAACAATGCATGCTGATCATTAAGTTCTCTACCAAAGCAATGGGGTTGACCTGAATTCATGCAGTACAGGGAACAAAAGAGGAAGATGAGCATTTCACTCAGGTTTCTGATAATTCAAACCATAAGGTCTAAACCAGTTTTAGCCTATTTTCAGTGCAGGCAGTTAAAATTCCTTTTTGTAAAGGAGTTCCTCAGCCAACCAGACAAATTTCTGTGTAGGGGGTTTCATTGCAAGCACAGTGCACAATGGTCTGGGCAGACTGTAGGAGAACTTAGCTTTGGGATATGTATCTGTGTTCAAAACAGAACCATGATCCACTGAGAAAGATTACTAAGTAAAAAGTGAACAGCAAGAAGAGGCTTTTCTCCTCTAGAATCTGTCTGTCTCTGGCTGCTACTGGCTGGAGGTTTAGTTGGTGGCTCATTTGTTATAGCTGACTGCTAGGAGTAAGCCTGTGACTCTCTGGATCTGTTTGAGACTTGGATGCACCCTTTGGGGTTCTTTCATTAAGGTAGTGTGGCAGAAAGGAATGCATCATGCTCCTGTGCAATGAAGTCAAGACCACCTGGGAGCCACAGCAGCAACCACAGCACTGCAAAATTGCAATTCAATGAATAAAATCTGGTAGAAAGTATATGGTCTCCCATGAATGACTGTGTTGATCATTTCTCAGCTGATTAGTTGTTGCACATTACAACCCTAATCACTGCTATCACAATGTGGTTTTTTTGCTAGGCCACCAAATACTGAATGCAGTATTTGGAAGGCTACCTGCTCTTTTGTCTTGTGTGCTAGCATTTCTTGAGGTGGTAGAAATTGATTGGTGCCAAGTAACCTCTGTGAATGCAGATGTAAAGTTGAGTGCTGGGATACTGATAACTGAGGGAAACACTTTGCAGATAAGCAAGCTTTACGTTAGGTGGAAGATGGCATAGCATAATGACTCATGAATAGTACCTTTCCCTAAGCAGTTGCATCTGCCCCATTACCAGTTCAGCCCATTTCAGATGCTTTGCATCTTCACAAAAATCTTAGTGCATTGGTTTTCATTTTAGTCCCAATAAATACCAGCCTGAGGTGAAACAACATGAAGGGAGGAGATGAGCGGTAAATAGTATAGTCACTTTGAAAATAGCTGGCATTCTTAAAATATAAAAAAAAAACCAAAGAAAACTAGTCACAACCTACAGGCAAACCTAACTTGTCTCTAACACACATCTAGTTTGGAATTTCATCGTACTTCTGATTGAGGAAAGAAAGACCAATTATCCCAGGAAAACATGGATTGCATTACATATGCATTCACTGCCAAAGGGGGAGAATGTCGATTACTTAACACAAAAGTGCTGAAGCCATTAGTACAGCCTTTTAAGAGTCGAAATAAACATGTGTATTATATGCCTGTAAATCCCAGTGGACAGCACAACTGGTGTCATATTCCACAGTGGATCCATTAGCAATATAATGTCATCTAACCACAGGCCATGCTAATGGTTTAAATTAGAATGTGTGTGGATTTTTTAATTTATAAAAGACACTGCTGCCTGATTAGAATAACCCTCTTCAGCATAAAGCTGCTGCTCTTGTGATACATCACTTCAAGCAATATCAGTGAATGGGAAGGTGTGAAACTAAGCTTTCTGAGTATGCAAGCATCAAGAGTTAAACAAAATCAAATGTGTCCATGTGGTACTTTATAGCACAGAAAAAAGGGCTGAGATGTCTTTAAAAACAACTGAGATCTAGGGTGGGGCAGGTGACAAAGGATGTACAATGGCATGTTTGTGCAAATCCATTTTATAGCTGAAGATAATTGCCTCCACTCTACACTGGGCACCAGTGCCCCGCTGACAGTAGTGGTGCTAATTGCTTGGGTAGAGAAATTGGCAATTGTCATGTCTTATGCAGAAAAGAATCTGTGTAAAGCAAGACTTCAAAAATCGAAATGATGACCTCAACACAGAAAACAGAAGGATGTGTGAACTTGGGGACTGCTGTTCTTTTTCATGATTGCTATAAATGCCTCTGCCAGAGGTATGGAGGCTACTGCTGTGGATTCAAACCTTTTCAGAGAACGTGGCGCTTGTACTATACAGCTTCCCACATAATTCCTCTGTGAAAGCATTTCACCAGACGGCTGTGCTACAGTAGGACATAGTAAATCATTCTCTCCTATGGAGCTGGAGGGCAGACTGCTGGTCTTGATACTGTATGGCTGACTAATAGTAGTGAAAGCAGTTTTTGCCTTAAAGTCTTCTATCTACATAGTGCTCTTTCTGTCAGAAAATGCATGTGTATTTTCTCTTCTCATCCTCTGTGTCACTTGTGATCCTGAAAATTCATGCTCATATTAAGCACAATAAATAACGAGCTGCTCGCAAAACATCTCATGCAGTTTGGTCTGGGTTGAAGAGAGGAATAGAAATAACCCTCTTCTGATGAGTAGAGAAACAGGATGGGGACCTTGTGCTTATAAAAGTTATCTGAAGTAGTTCTCATTTCTCTTAAATGAGATGGTAACTTCACCAGAGATTTCTCCCCCTAGGGTACTGTAGAGTGCCAGTCAGTTTAGCTCTGATACCTTAGGAGAACTTGTTCTTACTGCAAAGATGATTTGATCATAATGAGAGAGGTCTCAGTTTTAAATGCAGTAGTGCTCTTACCTTGCGCTGGCTGGCCTACTGGAGAGCTTGAGCAGAGCTTAGTACTTAGTGAACCACATCCCAAACTTGCTTCACTGCTGCCCCAAGAGACACAACTTTTCCTTTCTCAGTAAAAACACTGTGTAGTGGCAGTGCCTGTTTTCTAAATGGGTGCTCATGGATCAGTTACTAGATTGGAACAAACCCATGCTGTGCTCACACAAATCAAAATTTTTAGTGCCATACCACTGTGAGAAGGAGGAAAACTGTAATCCAGTTTGTTGCATGGAGAGAACAGCAAATGTTCAGACAGGACAGAAAGTGGAATCGGGGTGGGAAAGTGATCTTCTTCAATCTGTATTGGAAAAAAGAGCAAGACAGCCTTCAGGGGACTAAATGATGTAAGTATTTCTGCAGTGAAATAAGCTCTATACAGAAAAATCCTAACTCCTCACTCTACAGGGTCCCTCTCTTGCATTTTGTTCCTCTGGAAGGATTTCTGAATTCTGCTGACTATTCACATGTTTTATGTATATATCTATGCATGTTTTAATAGTGCTATTCATGGGAATGTTTAAATTTCCTACCTATGTGCAGTCAGACCTCCCATACATTACTATTTATAGATGTCCTTTGGTGAAAGCCATGCATACCTCAGGAACTTGATCTAATGTCTGTAGCTGAAATACTGGCCTCTGATTACAATGAAAGGTGATACTTGCATCTTTTTAGTCACTTTCTTAAAGCCCAAACCAACTTTCAGATTTTGTCTTTTCCCTGAAAGAGTAAAAGGAAGCAGAAATGTTCATTTAGTTCTCTTCAGCTCATGGGACAGGTGCTTTCTATGAGAACATAACAAGGACATTTTAAAAACTACCTGTAGATGACACCCAGCACTGTGGGATTTCTTTTGGATGTGCTAAGAAGGTTAAATTGCAGCCTTTTGCAGAGCTGTGGTACTCTGTCTGTGTTGGCTGTGGGGCTAACTCTGACTCCTGTCAGGGTTGGCTGACAGGACTGCAGACTTCACAGACCCACACTGAGCTCAGGTGGTGACATAGTTCTGGCCTGCTTTGTCAAGTGCTGCTCTGTGTTGTGCTATTTTAGCAATAGAATAGAATCATAGAATGTCCTGAGCAGAAAGGAACCCACAAGGATCATTGAGTCCAACTCCTGGCCTGGACAGGACAACCCTAACCAACCTCCCAAGTACATGCAGGGATACTTTGACAGGCAGCCTTGGTTGCTGCACTGGTAGAGGGCATTTCTAATCGTGATTCTAAACCTGCTGTGGCAGCTGCTGTCAGGTGCTGAGCTGCAGGCTTTTGCTGCTGAGGTGTTGCAGCTGCCTTTCTGAGCTGCTCCTTCACTAGGGAGCACATCCCTTTCCATCTAAGAAATGTGCAAAATAAAGCGGGAGATAACACAAAAAATTAGTTACTCACTAGCATCTCTGATCCTCTTAGGAAGGCTCATCACGCCTCACTAGCACCTTGCTTTTGCTGCAGCAGGGGAGATCTGTGACTGCTCTGTTTGGATTGGCATGTCCAAAGTCAAAGAAGCAGTGGCTGGGTAGAGTTTGTCTAGGCTGAACGGGAACAGAGTTGACTGGGTTTGAGCTGTGCTGGGAAATGCTGTATTCCTTTTGTGTTTTCTTTACCTGGCTTAAAGCAAACACCCTGATTTTGCTGTCTTCATCCTTGAAAGCTTCTGCTGGAGTGGAAGGCCTTTCCGTGTGACTTACGCCAATCTGCTTGCTGGTGAGCTAGGCTGCAGCCTTGGGAACCAGAAATTTTGTTTTCCAAAATGCTGGGAAATGCAAACATGCTAAAGCTCTATTAGCATCCACTGTGAGAGAAAGCATTAAGCTGGCGGAATGCAAGTTTGGGTTCCCATTTACTATTGTTGTAGCAGGGTTTATCACATGACTGTGAACAGTCTCGTGTGATAGACCCTGTTCTATAATACTGCCCGCCACGTGCACTTTCTGCTTCAGAACCTTACAATCTGCTTGGCATTTTCAAAATTACCAAAGGGAGCTGTGCAGGAATTAGACCCCAGTTTTCTGAAATGCTTAAAAAAGTTAAATAAGGCAGCAGCACGTTCTGAGGTATGCCCAGTATATAAGGAATGTGTCTGAGTTTTCTGTGAGTCTGACATCTCATCTTTAAAAGAAGAATTTTCAAGACTTCACTGTCCCTTTTTCTAAAGAGGCTAGATTGCTATTAGTAAAGGAGCTAAACCCATTCTCTCTTTCTGGTCTCAGCATATAATCAGTATTCAGTGTTGTTTGGAGCCTTTAGCTGAGCCAGAAAATCAGTCTTGCAGTTCACATTTGCATGAGAATACTTAAGAAATGCATGTTCCTGTTTTTTCCTTAATTTGACAAAAGTTACAATTGAATTTGCATTTTCCCAGTTAAGGAATTTGTTTTCACTTAGGTTAGGAAGATAAAATGTCAAAAACTGTGTTCACAAATGGGAATGCAAAATAAAAATTGGCAGCATGGAATCATTTCCTCATAGTATTTTTCAATATCAGACATTAATGTGTAATGTAACAGAGGTGAAAATAAAACACTCAAAGTGAACATTTGGTATTGAAACATAGTCGAGATAACACTGATCAATCTTTTTGGTAGTTGTCATATTTTTGCAGATTGTTTGAATATTCCCTCCTCAGGGGGGAAGCTGATCTACTAGGGAATTTTGGGATAGCTTGTAACAAGAGAAAATGCCAAGTGGTTTTCTTTTGAGAAATTCTAGTCTGCCATTTCTTCCAGTTCTGATCTTTTCATGGGAGTCATGTTCAAAATACCTGAGTTACTTTTCCAACCATGTACAGTTCCAGTGGGAATCCTTGACATGGGATTATTTTAGCTTGGTTATCCACAGCAAGCATCCTTCACACATTAATACAGTCTATAAGCGGCAAATTAAGCATGTATTTGGCTTGAAACATCAAAATCAGTCACTGAAGTAAATCTAGAAGGGCAACAGAATTTTCTTAAAATAGTTTTCCCCTCTTTAAGGGAGTCATCTTTCATCAGATGTCTTCTTTGGCACTTATGGTAGGAGATACTTGAAGGTCTCTGCCTGGGCATGGTAACAGCAAGGAGAAGCCAGGACAGGCAGGGGAATTGAGGCTTTGAAACTGCAGTGAGGGCACAGCATGGAGTGTGTTTGGAGTATGAAGCTGATGTGTTTCATTGTGTTTGCTTGAGGCAAAAGGAAAAAGTGAACTTTTGAGAAGCTTGGGAAGCTTCAAAACATTTTATAGTCTGGTTTTTATCATAGTGTGGAATGACTCAGAAGCCTTCAGAGACTTTGCTTTCTCATCGTTGATGAGATCCCCACTAAGCTCTTTAGGGTTGGGTTGCCTCAACTACAACTGAGCACAATAAAATGTGAGATCATCTGTATTATTTTTTGACCATTGATCTTGATGTCTTGGCTTCAGTAGTGATGTATGGGACTTTCTCTTCCATAGCAGATTCCTTTCAGCATCAGACTTGGAGAGCCTTCAGTGTCCTCGCTGTAGCTTTCACGGGAGTGCCAACTTAGCAGAGACCTCTCAGTTTCAAATGACGTGATAGATTGCTATGGTGACAGTTCTGTTGCACAAAGCTGCCAGCAGGGATGGGTTACACTTAAATGAAATGAATTAAAATAAATGAAACCAGTGCATTGTCTTAGTTTAAAGCGTATAAGTGGTAAAGTAGTTTCTTTTTGAAACCTGATTCCATTGAAAACGGATCCCAAAAAATTCTACGATTCTTTTGTGAGGCAGAGGGTTTGATGTCTCCTTATGGGGCCCGTTATCAGGTTTGTGCTTTCTGTTTTGAGCTAAGGTACAACTTCAGAAGCATCTTGTGAGTCTTGGATTAATTATCGAAATAGCAAATGATCAAAAATTAAATTGTGTTCTTTCATTTCTAAACTGGAATTTTTCACTCTCAGCTTCTACACCTTTGTTTCTCCACTGAGGATTTCCCTTATCAGGGATCTCTTTATGCAGTCAGGAGAGACTGTTTCTTACTTCCTTTCTGCTTTTTCAAGACCTTAGCTTATTTAAGTGGGTTTTTTTCCTAGAATTCTGCTGGTATGGTATACCCCTTCTATTTCCCTTCTGCTTAAGTAAGGACACTGAGACTACACAGAGCATTTCAGGTAATTCTCTGGCCACTTTCTCAATCCTGTTTGAAGACCTGGCAGCTGGATTATCTGTCTGCTGTAACTGTGTGGCGTTTTTGTTCCCTTTCTGTCTTGTGGACCTTAGTCATTCACTCCATGGCACTGTATTTTAGGATTTAATATTCTTTCCTTATCTTACAACCAACATATTTTATCATGCATTTGGTTTGTTTAACAATCCCTACCATGCAAATGAATCATCTTATTCTGAGATGAAATTCATCAATGTAACAGACGCATTGTTATTAACAAGCCTTCCAGTTTCAGCACTGTAAATCCAACTCACAAGGATTTAATAATGATCTGAAGGAAAATGACACAGTGTCATTGAACATTTACCACTTGATTATTTTTTTTCTGTGCTCTACTGCTGCAGTAGTTTCTGGCTTATGAGTTGCAAAGGTACTTATTTTTTCTGTATTGCCTTGTAAAGCTAAATCAAATATTCTGGAGTCCTCAATGGCTATAGAAAAATATCAGCAATATGACTGTATTTTTTATCTTGCTTTTTCATACCGGTTTCTACTACATTTAAATCAACGTCAAATTTATCAGCCTAGGCTTTGCCCAGATATCTCTTGGAATTTCACAGAGAGGTGCAAAACATTTCAGAATACATTAGTAGTACCCATTGAATAAAGGCACTACTAATATATGAATAAAGGACTACTGAGATACTTAAATATGTTAGTATCCGTCTTTCTCCTTATGAACCTGTGTTCTAATCCATCCCATCCACTGAAGGGCTGCCACAAATAAATAGAAAGGACAGGAAGGACCCAACCTCTACCAAAAATAATTCAGAGTATAAGAGAACTGTAACTGTGTGATGAGTATGGTCTGTCACATGTATGTATGATTTCCTTGTTTTCTTTTAAAGGAAAATGATATCAGGTGAGAAAAAAAAATCCAAAATAATCCTAATCCTCTATGGTGTACCCATTTGTCAATGGGGCCACCTATGCTGTCACACATGTAGAGGTGACTGAAGCACTTGTTGTGATCTTCTCCTAAATGCTACTATGCAAACAGATTTAGATAAATTTGGACTGAGATCTGGTGAAGATTTTCAGGAGGACTGTAAATACCAAAGACCAATGTATTGTGTGTGATGAAGGGTGGAGAGAGACTGCTGAGGGGTGAGGTGCTCCTCAGCTTTTGTCAATGACCCATGAGAGGAAGTGACTCAGTTTCACAGATGCTGCTCTCTTCCAAAGGACTGAGAATGCTATTTGGTGTACAAAAACAATGCACAGGGGAATGACTGGGATTATAAACAAGGAGAGAAGATGGAATAAAAAAATCTAGGCTGTGTGTCTGGAAGGAAAGAACATAAAAAGCACTCATTTGTCTACAAAGATAGACGTTGTTAGTGGAAAAACTTCAGGAGGAATGACCAAGGAGATGTCTATCCTCTGGCCAAACTGAAAACACTGTTGGAGTGGAATATGGCCTACACAGGACATTGCTTTTCTGATGCCAGCCATCAGTCCAACAATGTCAGTTATGTGAAAACCAATCTCTTGGGCTCCGACTATCAGCTGACCCAGCCTCTGCTGGTTTCGTGAGGGCCCTGTGAGCAGAGAGTCACGGCAGAAATCTGTGGGGACACACTGACGGCTGGTGATGCGGCTGCTTGAGGTGCAGGGATAAGGGAATGGGGAGTTTCAAGGAAGTGTTACACATAGCTGTAGAACCAACTCCTCCTATTTTTCATTCAAGCCTCTCTAGATTTTCCCAATGTCCCCTAGTGTCTTTATTGCAAGAGATTATGAACAACCTTTTCTCCTTACTTAACTTTTTTCCTATCACCAAGCTTCCTCTTGTTTCCCTCCATTCCCCTATCCCTTTTGCCGTGCCTGGAGAGTCCTATTCTAACTGTGAATTCTTTGGACAGAATTCTTCTTTGGATAGAAGCTGTTCTGTTACCTTTGATTGCCTTTTGGCCTGTTTTTTTAATTAGCATAAGAATACTTGGGAATGTTTTGAATGGAGAGAAATGGAAGGTTCTCTCTTAATTACCACCAAACATTTATTTACTGTTCCCTATCAGTGCGAATTCAGATTTCTGAAAATTGCCTAGATAAAAGATTAGAGCAGAGATGGTCAATTTCCATATCCTGCAAGTCCAGTACCCAAAAGCTCATTTGGCGAAGCAGTGCACAGGAATATGAGAAATGAGGGCAGAGAAGAACGGAGGAGCTGATTGCGAATGGGTATCCTGCTGCTTCCCAGGGCTTCATCTCTTCCCTTACAATAAAGGAGGGAGGTAATTGCTTTGCAGCAGACTCTTGCAGCAGCCTTTGGCTGCTGGTCTCACAGATGCTCTTGGGTCACTTTTCTTTACAGATACGGATCAAGATTTCCTGTGCTGTGGTGTTGCAGAAGTAGTACTTTACATTTCTGTGATCTCATGTGCTGCGCTGTGTTTTTAAGGGATTTTAAGGACTGGATTTGGTCTCCAACAGTGCATCTACAACCGACCAGATTTGTACTCTGTGTGCTCAGATGCAAGCATGTATTGCATACTAACACACTGCTCCTACATTGCCTGTTTTTAAGATTATGGAAAAGTATGAAGTGCTTCAACTAAGACAACTTATTTTTGCTCTCTGTTTTGCCATCTACTGCAAATATATTTGGCAAACCTACTAATCAATGTTGACTGGTCTGCTGTGGGCTGTCTTATCTGTGTTTGACTATCTTGTCCGTTATGATTTGTTTTGTTTTGTTATAGCCTAAATCTCAATGAAAATTCTTTACATGTCTGCTCACTCAAAATGGGATTTATTGAGGGCGATAGAAGAACACTTATAATGTGCAGTGTGCTGAATGAAAATATGCTCATAATAATTGCACTTGTTTTACATCTGCATTGGTAAAAGGTTGCAAAGAGTTTGAATTAAGGAGAGAAAATTGCTGAAAAGAGGACAGAATGCAGATTATGAAGGAATGGAGTAAATTTTCTTTTGCTTTGCTTTATTTCTTTCAAGACTGAGTATTTTATCTCCAAGATGCACAGTACTTAGAGGGTGGGTTTCTTCTGAACCCTTGCTTTTTGTAAAGAAAACTAGTTCAGATGTCAGTCAAGCTCCTGAGGTTGGAACCTCAGACAAAAAA
>VZTZ01035714.1:491109-552193 GCA_013400955.1 Drymodes brunneopygia | reverse complement strand
AAAAAAAAAAAAAAAGACTGATTGCTTTGCTTTTAGACAATTTGAGGCAAGTTCTTATAAGACAAACCCTGGGAGGCAAGGCAGAAGAAAATAGTTTCTGCTGTGAAAGGAGGCTTATTAAAAATAGGGAACATGTAAAGGAAATTCACTCTTTAAATATCAGCTGTGCATGTCCAAATTGATTTCATGAATCTATCACCTTTTCTCACCTTTCTCTCCCCTCTGATGAGGTCAGTTCTAACAAGTTTCCTGCTGCGATCCCAACACTTGGTGAAAAATCTATGGGAAATCCATTCAAGTAGCTGGAGTTTGGCATAAAGGCCTTCTATTAATGAAGTGACACCAGAAACACAGCTTTCATCTCCTGCAGGGTCACTTCTAATAGGAAGTACTTACGCTAAAATCGTTCTTTTGTTCAGAAACATGGTCTTGACTGAGGTGCCAGACCCCTGGGAAATTACATTTCTGTGGAGCTCAAACATAATGAGCAAGAAGAAAATCCTACTAGCTCAAAAGCCAGGTTGGTATATTCCTGCTGCACCAACACCCCCAGGTCAGCAGCATTCAGGTAGCATCCAGTGTGCTCACCTCTGCTGAGATAATTGCTAGCCAGCAGCTTATTCCATGGTGTGGTGGGTTCACCCTGTCTGGACACTAGGTGCTTACCAAAGTCACTTTGTGGCTCCCCTCCTCACCTGGGCAGGTGAGAGAAAATATAAGCAAAGGCTTGTATCTTGGGATAAGGACAGGAGGGATCAACTCACCAATTGCTGTCACAGGCAAAACAAATTTGACTTGGGGAAAAATCAAATTAGAGTAAGAGCATGAGAAATAAAAATTAAATCTTAAAACACCTACCCCCTCTTCATTCTCTTCTTTCCAAGTTCATCTTCACTCTGGGTTTTCTCTACCTCCTTCCCCCGCCTCAGTGACACAGGGAGATGTCCAGTTCCTCACATGTTGTCACTGGTGCTTCTTCCTCTTCAGGGGGAGGACTCCTCTTACATTCCCTTCTCCAGCATGGGATCCCTCCCATGGGAGACCGTCCTCTGGGAACTTCTCCAATGTGAATCCTTCCCACAGGCTGTAGTTCTTCACAAACTTCTCCAGCATAGATCCCTCCCTGGGGTGCAGTGGCTCCTCCATTGTGGGTCCTGTGTGGGGTCACCACTCCTCCCCTCCACAGTGGGCTCCTCTCTCCATGGGGGGCACAGGTCCAGCCTGGAGCCTGCTCCAGTGTGGGCTTCTCACAGGAACAGATTCTCCTGTGGGCATTCACCTTCTCTGGTTCAGGGGTGTTCTGCTCCACTGTGGACCCCATGGGCTGCAGGATCTGTGTTTGGACCATCAGCTCTTTTACCTTGCAAATTAAAGTCCTTGCTGCTGCCATTGCCCAAGAGATCAAATTAGAGTGCTGTCTGCATCCCAGTCCTCCATCTAAAAAATACATATCTCAATACTTAACTTACACCACCAGCATGATCTCAGTGATTTTACACATGCAGAAATCATGTAGCAACACACTGATGTTGAAGCTGGAGTACTGGTGCCACCCACGTTCCTCTGCCGTGTTTCACCTCAGCTCCCCACTGTTCCAGTGCTATGTGCTAAATCACAACCCCAGGCAGCATCTCTGGGGAAACCAGACAGAACTCAGATGAAATCAAGAGGAGATAACTCTTCATCGATATTTATCTGCAGTGTCAATTGCCACATGATGAAAACTTCACTGTTTGGTGAGCATTCTTGAACTTTATTGAAAATAAATTGATTGAAACTTGCTAAATACATAAAAACAACATCTGGCTCAAAGTCCTGGAGACCACCAGGAGTTGTCTGTCAACCACAGACCATGAGGAAGACACAATACCTGCTTGTTAATGGATGCCTAAGGTGATGAGTGGGAGATGGCTTCTGTACAAGAGCATCCATGGGTGTTGGCATGTCCTTGCTCCGACCGAGTATAACCATTCCTCTGCTTTTTGCTGTTCTTAACCATGTGAAACTTGTATTAAGAGGGGCCTGCCTAGCTAAAGAAGAGTCTCTGCCAATCTGCTTTTAGAGGTTATGCTTTTACAAGGTCAACAACTTCTTGCTATGCTTGTTAGAGAGCACATGCAAATGTGAGTTAAGTTACAGGATCATTTCTAACAAGGAAAGGCTAGAGAAAGTTAACCATTTTTTCTCCCCCAAACTTCAAACTGTGAAAAGTGGAAAATGTTATCTATCCCAGTTTGTCATGTTTTTGTTTCTTGCCCCCTCTACTATTTTTTCCTAATAAAAAAATTGCTTAAAAGGACAGAAAGAGTAGGTGAAAAATAAGTTTTATTTTTCTAGCCTTAATCATGGTCTTACATGGTGTTATATTTACCCTTGCTTACCCCAAACAGTTTTGTTTGCCTGTCCTGGGCCACTCAGTTCTTCATAGGTAGGAAGTGGTACTGTGTTCAAGTGAATGTTGTATACTGCATTCAGGTGGGCTTCGAGTTGTTAAAGCTTGTGTAGCAAGCAATGGAAACATTTGCATTTTGTGCTTGGAGCAGTTTAACAGGAGACACAAAAAAGGTGACTCAGTACTGTTGATATTCATCTTCATTGTATTGATCTCACATTTTAATGATAGAGGAAA
Organism: Drymodes brunneopygia; assembly: GCA_013400955.1. Taxonomy (NCBI): domain Eukaryota; kingdom Metazoa; phylum Chordata; class Aves; order Passeriformes; family Petroicidae; genus Drymodes; species Drymodes brunneopygia. Next base: position 549,564 of record VZTZ01035714.1, on the reverse strand, counting down.
CACGTCCACTGGGGTGCTAGCTCATTTTCAGCTAATCCTAATGGGAAAGATTGGAGAGAAAAATGATTTTGAAATACTTAATCTCTTTAGCAATTAGGTGATTTGGGCTTTTAAATAGTATAAAAGGCTGTAATTTACAACTTAAATTATGTAGTTTGTAGTTGCCCTGAGTCAGGAAAATGAGTTCCATGAAAGATTTAATAGAAGTTGTCAGATGACAAAAAACTTTGTATCTTTAGGATTAAAGTGCTCCAAAGTTTGCATTTTAGCAACTTTATTGTACAAACACCACTAACTGCAGAGTCAGGCTGGAGAAGGATCATGAAAACACTTGTAGAGCTGGAATGCTATGCCAAAAAATACGTGCATCTAGGGAGAGGAAAAAAACCTGTCTGATTTCTTGCCATTATTTAATGATAAAGAAGCAAGCAGGTGGGCAAGAACATAGAATAGGAGAACACTCTTTCTGCACGACCTTATTCATTCTGTTATCTCCAACCCTAAGCAGAGAAGTTTTGGGCTGGTACCAGAACTCCAAGGAGAACAGTTGTTTACCTTTCTTCTTTTTTTTCTGTCACCACTTTCAGGAGCTCAATGGTCTCTCCAGACTGGGAGATTCCAATTGGCTCTGCAGACCCAGTGGTGGGAAGAAAAATAGCAACACTGCTCTGTGTGTGTCTCAACAGGGGAATGGCTGCTCCACAGGCACACAGATTGGTAATGCTGGCAGCTGCCTGGTGGCATAGCAGGATGAATGTGAAGAACAATGGTATGGTTTCTTTCAGGGTACAGTTGATTTCTCAACAAAAACGTGACAATGCTATGACTGCTGGGTGTTTGGTAACGCAGTTTTTGATGAACTGCTGAAAATGCCACACACTCTTATGTTTTGTCTAAAACGTTTGGTGATATCATAATAATATATAAGGTAAAGAAATGTATTTTGGCTTCTTTTTTTTCCTCTCCTTGCTTACTGGGGAGGTAGTTTTCTACAACAACAGAAGTTTTGCTCTGCAGTCTGAGATGTTTCTACAAGCAAATGGTGAAGTGGAGAGGCTAAGATCCTTGAGACGGAGAGTAAATCAAATTCAGGATGCTGGGAGCCATGTGAAGTAGTGCTTTGCAAGGATCTGAGTGACTTGACATTGTTATTGTATGGCAAGACAGATGAGCTTGGAAATGTGGACTCAAGGGATATATCAGCTGAAGATCAGCTCTGCTGAGGCTCAACAGTGTGGAATGAGGTCTAACTGTGATTTGGAGGCAAGAATGTGTAGTTTGCTACTCTACCTGCTTTTGTAACAAAGCCAAGATGCAAGTAATTTTACAATACTTTATGTTGTGATATGTGAATGAAAGACTTAAATAGGTTTTGAAACTGAGTTAAACAGAGTTTACAGTATTTAATTTTGTTTCAATGAAAGGGGGTCTGTACTGATTGAGAAGGCTGGTCAGTGTGGATCTGTTTTCTGTGCAGCTGCTTTCCCAAGTCGTTTGGAAGTTTTCTGTATGAAGAACTGTGTGGCATATGAGGAGATGATGCATCATCCCAGTCCTGTGGAATCTGAAGTGGCATGTGGTATTACCATGAGCTCCTGCTAAAAGAGGGAGCAATGAATCTGCTGTGCCTCAGGCAGGCCTGGTGGAACAGGATTAACATGACTGGTGTGTGTTTGGCTCAGCCAAAGGGAGTGTGACTTCTTCAGGCAGCAAGGTAAAACAAATCGTTTCAATTGAGAAACTATTTAATAAATATGAAACAGCTTTTTTTCCTGAACTCTTTCATTCTGAGGGAAAAAAAAAAAAGAAGGTAATGCTTTCTTGTAAGCACTTCTATTTTCTCTTACACAGAAGGAAAAAAGATTGAATTACTAGAATTTCCTATTCAATAGAAACGTTGATTTCTGCCTGCCCTCCTTCCCCTGCCACATAAGGCAGAAGATTATTCTTGAAACTGGTAATAAAGGACCAGAAATGGAACACTCAGTTACATAGAAGAGTGAGACAATTGTGTTAATATTGCCATTTAAACATGGATGGTGTCAAAGAGAAGGCTTTTTTCAGAGGTCTGCTCCTGCAGTTCCTGGTTAGCCACCAATGCTGAAATGTATTCCTGCTGTGCTGGGCATGTATGAAAACTTCCAGCTTTTCATACACGCAATTAAAAGTGAATTACACCTTTTTGAAATGCTGCTTGGAGTCATGGGCCCTGAGATCTTTTCAGAAGCCTGGACTAAAAATGGTCCAAAAAACTTAATTTTGACTTGGGAAAGGAGTTGTTGATGGAGGGAATAAAAGGGTAAGACAATAGTGAACAGAACGAGTCACATGTGACAAAGAGCAGTTCACTGAATTAATGCTTGCTTTGTCCATGGACACGTTTTATGGGGCTGGGAGCAGGGCTGAGGTCTGGAGAAGGCCAGGAAAGTACTTCTTAGATCTAGAGCTGCTCCCTCTGCATATTAGAAGAAAGACAGGGTGGATAAGAAGCTGATGGATGTGGGTATCTTTTAAAGTAATGAGTACAGGAAAGGCAGAAAGGAATTTGGCCCTGATCTCAAGTGGGTTGGACACAGAGTGGGGAATATAACCAGAGGAAAGAATGATGCTTCTCCAAGTCCAACGGTGCCCCATATGGATGTGGTGGAGACAGAATACCCTCTCTGGTGCTGAGTTTGATAGCCATGAACATTATTCTGGCCTAGGAAATGAGGTTTGTAAATTTTTTGGGAGACTTGTCAGCTCCTTTACTGTCATGGCCTATCTACAGTGTCTGGTCATCCTACTCATTGACTGAGTACAAGGCAGAGAGATGGAGACTGCAGTCAAGGTTTACTTGTTTTCTGCAGTGATGTATTGACTTCCTTGCAGGATATTTCAGGTTTTTTCCTCCCTAGTGCAAATATGACCTCTGCAATTCATATGAATATACGCCTCTTTCAGCCTAGCATTTGTGCAGGCAGTTTCTCCACAGATAAATCAGAGTCTTCTGTTGCTCAGATATCTTAAAGGGTAGTATCTTAACACTGCAAGGTAATAACATTCTCCTGCTATAATTTCTCTATCCCATTAGTTTGAAGAGTGATTTACACTTGGAGGAATTAAGAGAGTTGTCCAGCCCATACAGGATTCTGTGGCTAAAGTATATCTATAATGCTGCTCTCTATGGTGATTTCTCGTCAGCTCTGGATGAGGCCATGGTCAAACCAGGAGAGGTTCAGGACTTGCTTTGAGATCCCCCTTTATATTGGTGATACTCCTGCTTAAAATATTGAACAAAAATAATAACTGTTTTAAGTTATCTTGCATAAATAAATGACAGATTGTGCAACAGCAGTGGCAGTGTTGCAGATGTACCAGATGTATTCAGGAGGTTATTTAGTCCAGCCACCCACCCTGAGCAGGGCCAACAGCACATTCAGACCAGGTTGCTCAGGACCTTTTTCAGCATAAGGACAGATTCCTGACTTCTCTGAGCAAGCTGTTTCACTGCTTTGCTATATCTCAGATGAAATCAGAAAATAGCCAAAAGGCAAAAACAATTTCTTGTTTGCTGATTTTGTTGTTTTGGTGCTTATGTATTTGTTTCTTTATGTAAACCAGCCCCTCTCCCTATTTTTTTTTGGTATGTTTTTGTGACTTGAAGGGTGTCAAATCCCCTTATCTATCTTATTTTATTAACATTTCTTAAAACTGAAAAGCAGTAGAGGGGAAAAAAAAAGCATAGGGAGGAAATTTCAGTTTCTTTCTTTTAAGTCCTTTTCTATCTGTACAGAGGATAGAGTACTACTGGAGATCACCTGCTGTTTCTGACATAATCCTTTGGGATTTGAAGATGTGAGAGTAGAGTCTATTTCTGATCTTTGTCGCTTTCAACAGCAAAGGCAGCTCTTGGAACTGAAGGACTGAGGCTCAATCCTTGATTGTATTGAAAAAGATGCAGTTTTCTTTCTCATATCAAACCCATTCCTTACAGAAACTATAGCCCAGACAGGTTGCTGCTGAGGGTGTGGGCAAGTGTATTTCCAGAAAACAATTGTGTTATGGTAGAGTGCTGTAGTACGGTTGCCAAGAATGGACCTCTGAATTGCTAGGTTCCTTCCTCTGAACCAAAATGTTACTGCCTTGATTACCACCAGAACTGTACTCAGCCATACCCACCTTCCACTGAATGGATGTTTAAAATCTGCCTGTGTGTGTGTGTGGGACAGCTCTTATGCTGCTGCTGGACAAGTGAGGTGTCAGGAGAGAAGGTCTTTGGAAGGACTTTAGCCAGGCTCCCAAAGCTGAGCTGCCATAGATCATGCTAACAAAAATAAGGAAAAAATCCAAACCAAGCGGTTGCATGCCAGCTTCTTGCATAGAGGGAGATGCAGTGTTTGCCAAGTGGGGAAAGGGACACTGACTGGCAAGGAGAAATGTTACTTGATGGTTTGAGGGACAAGCAAGAGGAATAAACCCAAACCACTGTCTACTCATTAGAATTGGACAACATAGAAATGAATTTGCAACTGGCATTTTCCAATGATAGGTCTCTTTAAACTTAGTGATAATGCCTGCAATTTTTTCCAGACAACCAGAACAACTTTGCCTCTTCACTTTCTGCAAGACCTGTGTAAAGTCCAGTGATGATGGGCAGACTATTAATTTCAGTCATTAGCCCAGGTCTGGCAGCAGTAATCAAAATTGGATGCTTAGAGTAACAAAGCAGTAAGAGTAAATATTGGCAAGTATTAGCAAATATTTGTTAGTATCACTGCTGTTATACAGTGCAATGTGAGTTCCAGCCAATGTCAGAGAAAGTTAGAGCTGTGCTGGAACAAATCATAAAACTGTAATGGAAATTTTGGGTCTCAGCTCTTTGGGGAACAGCTTGAACCTTCTGGTAAGCGGAATTAAAGTGGGATTGGGGTGCCTGACATCTTAGATTCCTTAAAATCCCATCCTAAGAAGTTGCTTTCTGCTTTTCATCAATTCTGCAGGTACTCTTGGGTGTGTTCTTTCTCTGCTCTCACCAGTAGGAGCTTTGCCACATGCTCTGTGTCTCTGCTTTCATTCTGCCAGCTTTATTTGTCAGGTTTGCTTTATATTCTGCAAAAACTGCATTGATTCATTTGGCAGATTTATGGATTTGCCTCTCACCAGTTGTGGTTTAATATGGAAAATAAAGAAGTGGATTTCAAGTCCCACATGTTCCAGTATCTCTGCCAGTAAAAGAGTATATGGAGGGACAGAGCAAATCTCAACTGATACCCATTTTTGTCTGTCTGCTTAATCAGTGGAGGTCAAAAGTTTTTTGATTCACCCCAAAGGGACAATCAAAATTCACAGACATTAAGTACTGATTTAATTTACTGGATTCAGAGATACTCCTGGGATATATAGTCAGATCCTCTCATGTATTTAGCACCCAGTATTGGATAACTTCTTTATACATCATTGCTACATTAAAACACATTCTTAAGAACATGGGTTTGCCAGAAATGTTCTAAGGGGTTATAGGGGTGTTATTTCACTTTTCTAGTAGAAAAAGTCAGAGTTAATGTAAGTTCTAATTTTTCAGTTTGGGTATGAAAATACTGAGGTGTTGTGCATTTCTCTCCTCTGCCCCCTGTACAATTGTGGATGTACAAGAAAAGAGAAGGCTTGTTCAAGATTTGGAAAAGATCCCTGCAGTGAAGCAGACTGGTTTCACAACAGCTTTCAGAGTTTCAAAAAAAGTTTTGGAATTTGTGCTTGTTTTGGAAACCAAGGAACTTCTGATTGTTTTCATGATACTACATAGCATCAATAGCTGTACCTTCAACTTACAGGTCTTTCTAATAAGAAGAGAAAAGGTGACCCTAGATCTGAGAGGTCTTTCTTTGCCAAAAAGAAAAAAAAATTGTGGAGGCATCTGGAATATGATGTGTATTTTGAAAAGAGTTCCTGGAAAAATAATTGTCTTAGCAATAAGTATTCCCACCAGCTCTCCATTATATCTAAGGGCAGATCTTGAAATTATTTCAGAAAAGATGTGATGTGTGTATCTTGCCCAGGTGTCAGTGTACTAACAGAAACTATGCAGATAATACAAATAATAAAATACTCAAGTTTGCTCTTGCAAATAACATTTCTGAGTTGCATCTGCAATCCTGATTTTTTATATTGGTTGAAAAGGATGATGACTTTGGAATATTTACATAGTGAGCTATGCTAATTGTCTCTCCTCAGATGCTGTAAGGTCAAATTTGGAGGTTGCAACTTAGGCACTAACCTTGAAATGCAGAATGTTGTACAGCTGGCAACAGAAGAAACACGCGGGTCTCAGAGTAGTAGTTGAATTTTCAGGCAGCACTGACTAAAAGTCCTGCCCTTTTTTATTTACCTATTTTTATATGTTTCTAAAGACAATCAAGGATTGGTGAAAAGGGTCAACACCCCTGAAGGTTTACAGGACAAAGACATGGTCAATCATCTTTTTCCACCCCAGGGAAAGGAATGAAAAACAATTCCACAAGTGCAAAACAATCCTGGCCGGTTAAGAAAAACAAGGACCATGTTTACAGAAAAAGCATGGGAAACTACAGTTACAGTGTTACAACTTATGGGGCCCTGTAAAACCAGGGCAACAGCAGAACACCTAATATTTCATTACTGGGAACTTCCTTGGTTCATCTAAACTAGGCTAGAATAACTACTTTGATTTGCTAGTGCAGTAAACCTGTTTTGCACTGGGATAAATTAGAATGTCAGATGTGAAACAGTAAAGTGAGGATTAGAGATCTGGATTTCTACATGGAAAGTATACACTGAAGCAAAAAAATACTACGGTTGAATGGGGGGGTGACAGAGATTGTTCTCGCACCAGGTTTTAATTAGGGGAGCATCAAGCCTGAGAAACTCCACTGATTTCTTTTCAGTTTTGCTGTACTGTATTTCAGCAGAATTTCATCAGCCATAGCTTGTACCTGTAATGTATAAACCTGCTGTAGTTAAACCTGCAGTGCTAAAGGGGCTAACCTGAAGGAGATATTTACAATACATAGAAATGTTTAAAAGTCCTTTGGATGACAAATAAGTTGAAAGTTCTCACTTGCTACTCATAAGTTTCTGTCTGTAGAGGTTATGAAATGTTTTCTTCTGCTTCTCCAAATCCTTTCCTGTAGTTTTTCCTTTTGAGTTTGGAAAATTCATGGCTTTTCTGAACCTACCATCTGTCAGGTGGAATCATCCCATTTTTGCAAAAAAGGAATGCAAATTGTTGAGAGCATTTAAGAACTATTTAAACACTATTGTTCATAGACAAAAGAAGTGCAGCTTTCTTTGGCCTCTGATGTTTGGACTCCTTTATGGATGATGTGAAGCTAAAATATCTGTTGACACTCAACAAGTGATTGCTCAGAGAAAAGCTCCAAGGGATCTTACTGAAATCAAAAGGAGAGATGCAGCATTTTCGTGGATATCAGGGAAGCACCTCCTGCATATAGCAGTAACAAATTTTTGGCAGCTACACTGACTTCAGTTTCAAGTGCCATTCTGCAGGGGCAGAAATGCCTGGAGAGAATTCGCTGTTTTGCTTAACTTTTCCACTTTTTTTCCACTTTCCCATTTCTCTGCACTGAATGCCATGGGGACCCAGTTTTTTGGCTAGGCTCTTTCTGGAACATAGGATATGAGGTGCTTCAGTCTTAGTCTTTGCTCAGGCATGGTTACTGAAGAGCACTGGATCCAATGCATGTGACCCTGCTGTTATTCTGTTTTCTTCTCCTAGTGGTTTCATCTAGGAACCCTGAACATGTCACCAAGTCCCTCCCCAGCTCCTGCACCTTTTTTGCTCATCAGGCATCCAGCAAAGGGGGCTACTGTAATTATTTTCTCCTGGAGAACAGACACAGGACTCTAGAAGACAATCATCCGGTACAGAGCTTAGGGAGAAAGCTGTGAGAGGGGATTCTGACTGGTGCAGAGCAGGGACTACTCAGAAAAAGATGGCCTGGGTGCAGAGACTAATGAGGAAGAGGTGAATCGGTGTGTGGTGAGTGGCTGTTGCAGAAAAAAGATCACAGGGAAGAGAAGAGGTGCTGAACAAGTAGGTAAAATTGCCCGAGACCACCTCCTCTTCACTGCATGGGATATGTGGTTATGACAAAGAACCTGTAGGGAAACCAGCTAATACTATACAGAAATGTGTAAAAAGAGCACTTAATTGTGCCATAGTGCCTTCCTGAATCAGGGTCCCGCTGCTGCTAAAGTGTAAAACAACGGGATTTATCACTATTTGCTATTAATCAATTTCTCTTTGCTATTAATCTGTCTCTATTTACTGTCTCTATTTACTAACTCTATTTCCTGTTTGTCTGTCACCTTTCCCTCACTCAAAGAAGTGTGTAAAGAATAAGCCTGGACTTAAGCAGAATCACGGAGATATTGTTTGAGATTGTCACTCCAAGTCATTAGTTTCTTGTGCAGCTTTGTTGGTTGAAGGCCTCTCCTGAAACCATCTCTTGAATCTGTTTACCCTCCCAGACTTGTGCTTTTGTTTGGACAGTAAACTAAATTAGTTTATTAAACGAAGTAGTCATAAATAGAAGCTAAATTAAAACTGATCTCGGGTGATGTTCTTGGTGGGCCTGGCCTCCTGAGGCAATGTGCTGTGAAGAAGCCTGCCATTTTTCAGATGCACTGCGGCAGCTCCATGCCTCGCATGACAAAGACTTTCCATCAGCCACAACTCCAACCTGCTGCATGCCAAGTTAATGGAGCTAATCAGGGTGTGGGGGAGAAGAAGGAGTGGGTGGATGGGTTGCCTAACAACGAAGGGTAAGGTGCAAGGAGAAGCTTTTTCAGTTTGTTTGTTTGCAGAGATTCTCAACATCGATCATCGATCTGTGTTTCCTTAAAATCAGGGATAAAACTTCCCAGTGACTGCCTGCCCTTCTGAGTTTTAGTATGCAGCCCACCTGCACACAGCCCTTCCTTCTGCAGGAGCTGGCTGTACAGTCTGGCTTGATTAGATCCTGTAGCTTTGGCATTCTTTCAAAATCTTCTGATACCCATCTTGTCAAATCTGTCAATCCTTTCTTAAAATACTAACAAAACACGGAAGACAAGGTAATGTGCTAGCCTGGTATTTAAAGCTTTCTTTGTTTTGATTTGCTATTACCTCTTATTTTTCTCCCTGTGAGGGACACAAAAGAGTAAGAATAGATACCAGATCAACAATTAAATTACAATGCTTGCTTTTTAGCAGTCCATGCTGTCATGATTCACTGTAATCAACTGCGGTGCTCCTGGTGCAGGAAAGGAATTGAGATAACTTGATAAAGCACCTCTACTGCATTCAGGCTTCATCTGGCCCAAGCTTTTGCTTCATTAATACTTCAGGTTGCACTGGGATGTAACCTTCTTAGAAGAGATCAGTTGAGGATGAATTCTCGTGGCTTCAGTTTCCTCATAGTACTGTAGTGGATTAAAATGTGTAATCTTTTTTAGAGCAGTTGTTCCACTGAGAGGCTTCAAGTTAAGGATTTTTAATTTTTCACTCTTCTTGGGAATAATGTATAATTTATCTGACTTTGGGAGAGCATAATCAGCAAAGGAAAAATATTAAAGAGCATAATTATGGTCTCCCATATTATTGTTGATTGTGTGAATTTGTAGAGGAGCCTTGGGTGAGGTCAGACGATGCACAGTGTTTGTCCTGACCATGTGTTATGGTGGTGGAAGTAAAATACAGATGTAAAGACCGGGTGAGAAAGCTGCAGTGGCTCTGGGTGGCTGAGTGACCAGGACTGGTTATATATTTGCACATGAAATATGCCTTCTTGGGCCTGAACTTTTGCACAAGGGGAAACAGCAGTGAAACAGTGATAGGACTTGCTCCTGGTAGTTGTGTTAATATAGGGACTCAGTCCTGACAAATCCATATAAACTCCTTGGTTTCTGGACTCTACACCTCTTGAGGTGGTGGAGGGTTTGTTGTTACTTCCTCTCTAGAGATGTGTTCTATGAGGAGGGAAATGGAGGGAAATTCTTCACCTGAATGGGGCAGCTGCATCCAAAACTTCCCTTCTTTGTCTTCATCCCTCCTGAAGTGTGGATGAATGCAGGGATGAACTAGGAGTGAAAAGCTTGTGGTGGCTTGTTCTGTGGCTGGGAAATGGAAGAGGCTTTACAGCTGGGATGACATTTCTGTGCTTGTGTGAAAGAAGCAGCGTAGCTTTAAGAGCCCATGAGCCCCGATTAAGTGTCTTATTTTTAACATACATCATAAATGAAACTTCAAAGCTTTGAAAGTGAGGAAGGGGGCTGACAGCACATTCTCCCATTCACTAGAAGTGTTTTTGCCTGCCAGAACTATTTACTAAATCTGCTAAACAGCTTTGTTAAGGTGTTTATCCCACCAAGACAGTTCATAGCTGTGGGCATTCAGGGATATAGAAACTAATTCAGGCTATGCCAAGCATACAGGACAATGTTTCTGAGCCTGACACAATATAGTGGCTCATCTGCATAATCCCTCCATCCTGCTTGAGATGGAGAATGGAAAAGCAGTAGATACTGTATGTCAACCCTGACAGCTTTATTATAACTAGAGAGTCTGTTCTTCTGGTCCTGCTACTTTCTTCTTGCCAGCATTCAGTCTGTAGAGAGAGGGCTGTATTGCCCTCCTTGGGGAGTTGAAAAAACCTGGAAGGGTGGCAAGGATGCAGATTTCACTTTATACTCTCCCTCACTGTATCTGAAGATGCTGCAGACTGTCACTTTGCAGACACATTAAAGACAGAACATGTGGCTGTGTGGGCTGGCCTGTGTAAGGTAGAGTGCACAGTGGGGGAGCAGGGGAAGGCAGGGGCCAGTTTCCAAACCTGCCAGCTCTTATTTAGGCATGCCCACAAAGTGGCTAGATTTTCAATAGGCTTCTGCTCTCAGCAGGAGTTGCTGGGTGCTGAGGCCTTCTGAAAATTTGGCTTCTTGACAGTATGATGCATTACTTAATTGGAAAGATTTCTTTCGGCACCCTGTGAATAATCCGTTCTGTTTGAGTGTAAATAATATCTCTAATATTTCCTTTCTGGCTTCTGTGGAATATCATGGGGGTTTTTTTCCCCAAAAAAGCAAAGAGAGATTCTCTCTATTTATTGAAGTTGGATGAATAATTTTCAATTAATAATTTATTCAGGGAATCAAATCTGTTTCTGCTTGCAAAAATCTCCCCTCTTCAATTACTTGCTCAAATGCATGTGACAAAAGTTTATACTGGTTCTCTCTTCAACGCCTCACATTCCCCACACATCCCTTCTCATGGGCTTGGGACAAGTTCAGTTTGGGACCTTGTTCAAACATGTCAAGTAATGTGGTAGTGGCTTCTTGGGCAGGTAATCGTGTGCATTTGTTGTGCAGGTGTTTAAAATGCTGTTGGTTCTAACAAGCATTTGGGGCAATATGAATCAATTGCTCATGCTTTCCAGAAAGTATCAGGTGACAAACCCTATAAAAGTGCTCCCCTGTTGGTCAATAATGTTGTGTCCACTGGGTAGAATTTTTATACAATCCCACCGACAGTTCCTCAGCACCTGAATGTAGACAGTAGATCCAGCAGATAGCTCATTTGTTTAGGAGGCATTTGTCCTGGTCCTGAAGTTGGACATCCAAATCAAGGCTTGCAGGTACCTTTATCCACACCGTTCCCAGCTTGCTACATGACCTTATCCATGGTTTCTTTGGTTTGGTTTGTGTAGTTTCTCTCTGCAGTTTGTAAAGCTTTCACAGCAGGGACTCTCCCTTACCCAGCAAATCTGCAGGAGGCAGAGCAATGACATGGAGTGACTTCTGTGCCCTGCTTCTTGGTGGCACGACAGTAGATGCAGTCCTGTTGACTTCAGGTGCAGGATCAGACTTAACCATATTTCCAACTCCTTTAATTTCACTGAGCTACTTAGGGAATAAAGTGCAAGGTGTCTGGTAGCAGAATTAGTTGAAAGACTGAGGCGAGATACTTTGTAGAGATAATCCACACCTCCTACTGTAGCTGGCAAAAAGGACACTTCTGTCAGAGGCTGACATGGAACTGGCAGACTGACTGAGTGTTCTGGGGCACCCTCCAGCAGCCTCATCAGTTGAATAGTTTTGGCACCTAACTTAAGAGCATAAAATGATAGAGTGTGAGCATGTATGTTCAACATAATCTCCAGAAAAGTGATTGGAAGTCCATCCCGAATTTCTTTCCTGTGGTATGAAGGCTTTTAAGAGCCAATTGAGTCATGGCTGGGGAAAGACTGAGCTATCTGATACTGATATACAGGTCTTGTCTGAATTTGTATGTGATCAGTGCAGCACTGTCCCAGATTTCAGGGTACCTACGCAGTTAATGTTGGCACTGTGTCTCTAGCACAGATGAAAATCAAATTACTCACAGTGTAAAGACTCCGTGGACACCTGGAGAATATCTTAAATTTGTCTAAAATTTTAAACAAAATTTAAGCCTTGCAGAAGTTATGTCAAGGTTAATTTTCTTTAGTGTTCTTTTGTCTGCTTGAACCAGTTGCCTGTTCTCATCCATCTGTGCTTGCTGCTAGCGGGAGTCTGGGTACTTTTGAGGATCACTCTCCTCCAGGGGCCATTTCTGGGACTGCAGGAACTGAGAAAGACTCTTAATCTGCATTTACTGCAGCACCCCTGGACCTGCAACACTTTTCTTTAATAGACAAATCTTTGTCAGAGAAACTAAACAATGAACTTTATGCAAGGGTCTTCTATAAATTACTGCTGACTAAATCAATAGCAAGCTTAGCCTGCTACTCTCAGTTTATTTCCTTCTCTCTGTGCACGAGCAAATGCCAACACAGCTGCTAACTGCACAAATAGCACAGACCAGTGCTGGGTGTCCCTAGAATGAAAGCCACAAGCAACTTGGGCAGCATGGCCAACAATGAGTGAGATCAGCCTTTTAGTGAGAGGAGAGCATGAAAAGGGCATTCTGAAAGATGCTGGACGAGATGATGTGTCTCACCATGGTTTGTGTACCCATATTTCCCTAAGCAGCCTGCCCCTCAACTTCCCCTTTCAAATTGTTATAAAGGATTTAACTTGAACAAAGAACTACTGTATACACAAGGTGAGAGAATAAATTGCTCTAAGTAAGGCATTCAATGTTGCTCTTGAAATTTCCTCTTGAATTTTGGATTGTGACCGGCTGGTATCAAAGTCCAGCATGTGCTTTGTGTGTTAGCAGAAGTCTTGTGGAGGCTGAAGCAGTGGCTTTTGTCTGGCCAAATTACTGTGCCCATTCCCTTAGCCAGAGCAGACTCCATGCCTGCGCACTGAGGCTGTTAATCCTTCCCTAAATTCCAGCAGAATGATGAATTAGAGGCTTCTCTAACATGAAAAGTGTTTTGATTCATAAATATTGAGGCCCCTGTAAGAGAGGAATATTGTTGATCTAAAATCATCACATTTCACGGAAGATAATTTATGGCATGTTATACCTTTGGGGAAAAGAACTGAAAAGGAAAGTAATTCCTGAGGGAGAAAGATATTATCTGATAAGTGAAATTAGTCATAAGTTGGGGAAAATGTATAGTAAAACATGAAAGCATGCTCTTATGAAATAATTTTGTGGGATTTTTAAAATAATTTTTCTTTTCCATATCACCCCCTTGCATATATTCCTGTATGAGAGATTGCTAGTGTTTATAAAATGTTGTAATCTAATTTCTTGCTATGTCTTTTCAAGCTATTTCAAGTAATTCACAGAGAGAAAGGTGCCTTTCTAAACATTGCATATGCAGGAAGTGAAAAATGTCTAGTCAGGGATACCAAAGCCAACATAGTAAGCTTAAAAATCATGGCAGAAACTTGATTCTAATCAGATGAAATGCTGCTTGGATCCCCCTATAAACTAAGCCCCAAGGGTGCAAACTACATTTTTATGAAATGGTTCCCCAAAGACCAGTTTTGTAACTGCATATAATCTAAATGTGCATTTCCACAGACTTTCTGCAGCAATTTGTGTCAGGCTTATTGTATCACACAGATCCAATACTAAAACCAACATTTTAGTTAGAAAGTACTCACTGGGCAGCAAAAGAGAAGGTGCCTGTGGGAAATCCTATTTATTTGCATTTGGTGTTTGCATTTCTTGCTGTAAATGTTAAATACATGCCTCCTGTTTCAGATTGCACCAGCCCTTCATTTGGGTTTTCCAGCACCATCTGTACTCAACAGAATACAAAAAGAGCAGAGGCAATGCTCTGGCTGTTGTAATAGCTAAATCAATTTTTGTTGTCATTTTTACACACACATTACATAGGTGCATAAAATTAGGTGCCAGGTTCTCTGCTGGCAGTGCTTAGTGTCAGGTAGTTGTGGAGCTTTGGGGGCTATCAGGTATGAGGGAGTTGTGCATGGAAAAAGCTATTGAACAAAATGAACCAACAGCAGGAAATGCTCTTGCCGCCCCAGGCAAGAAAATGGCTAGAAGTTGAAAGAGACTCCATTTATTTTTTTGTTTTAAATAACAGTCATGGGGGGATGGCTGTGTGGACCAGCCCAGGGTTGTGAGTAATTTAGTTAAAACCCCAAACTCATGTTACATGAATTAATAACATTGACCAGTTATTAGTGCAGAGCACTGAATGTTGTGTTGGTACCTGAACCAGCAGAAGGTGAACACAGGTTTTGTCTTTCTGATCTGGGATATGTATCTGATATGGGCTTTAAAAGAAAGTGCTTTGTTTAAAGCAACAAAATTCTTGACTTTGCCATGGAAATGAGAGGAGAATGATGACAAGATTTACAAGGCATCAAAAACCTGAGAAATTTTTGGCTAACTTTCAAAAATTGTCTCATGGGCACTCTGGATTTGCCTGCACTCTGGATTTGCCTGCACTAGACAGAATTTTAGAAAGTATTTTCAATATTTTTGAGACCAAAAAACTCAAATCTTCCCCTCATATCACAATTAATTTAAGTATAATCAGAAAAAAGCCCAAGCCAAAAAATAATTAAGCAAAAGGAGATGGAAATCTCTTACAGAATTGGTTCTGCCAGAAATATATTTGTTGTAATATCCCACTAGTGGCCAGTAAAGGAAATGGAAAGCGAAAATCATGCCAAGATTACATATTCACAGCTCTGCCTACTCTGTTCTCAGTGCCCAGAAGCATGAAGGCCTAAAACAACATCATTTTTAACATTAAACTAACTCTTGTCATGTGGAAGTGGAAGATGAGCTAGATCTAAGATATATATAGCCCTTCTGCTACAGAAGGTTGGATTCTAATTATCAAACTTGCAGGGCAGGCAGCAAGAAGCCTCTCCTGCTGATTAAAAGACTGACCTTTAGGGTATTTCTAGTGCTTTAGGTGCCTAGTTGTCCCAAATAAGAACAAATAAAGTAGGGAGCAAGCCCTCCGCA
This sequence comes from Drymodes brunneopygia, assembly GCA_013400955.1. Taxonomy (NCBI): domain Eukaryota; kingdom Metazoa; phylum Chordata; class Aves; order Passeriformes; family Petroicidae; genus Drymodes; species Drymodes brunneopygia. The sequence continues at coordinate 534,164 of VZTZ01035714.1, read as the reverse complement.
TTACAGAGCTACAGACGCAATGCACACCTGTTATTTAAAATGAAAACCAACACGAGATTTTTAGCTTGCCAAGGGCTGGGAAAGGCATAGCAAACAGCATGGTATTCTGGATAGGGCTGAGAATGTCACAAGACCTGGCATCTCCTCCTGCCATGGTCCATCTGGTATGAGCAGCAAAGCCTCTGCACTGGGAGCTCCAGAGCAGTGGTGGTTGAGGTGAGTGGTTCTGCACACCTGTGGATGAGTCAGGACTTCCTGTAGTAATATCCAAGAGTGAAGTTTGTTTACTCACTGCACTATCAGGGCTCTGAATGAGCTATTACAGTCTATAAGGCAAATATGTATTTATTTAGACAATTTTTTGAAAATTGATTTTTGATCCAGTACGTGGTAAAAGCTCCTAAGGAACCTGCTATGTAAATCCTTCTTTAGCTGTATAAATACTCTTTTTATTCTCTCTGTAGTTAACTTTCATGTGATGGCACAAAGCATGAATGATGATTAGCTGGAATCAGTGCTCGGGAAAGAGGGAGAACAGGGAAATGGATTCTCTATCATATATTTTCTTACGAGGCTTTGGTAATTAAACACTTTACAAGCAGGACAATAACCAGTAGCCTTTCCTTGTTATGGTATTTATCCTGGCTCTGCCATTCAGGTTGGCCTGGTCGTATCACCTCCATTTCCTCACCTGTACAGCAGGAATAAAAGTATTGACCTTCTTAATAATATGTCTCAGAGACGGAAAGAGAGGAGATGCTCTGTAAGGTCTGCATAAAAATTGTTAACATCAAGCTCTGAGCAGTTCTCTTGGAGCTGATGGAAATGCCCACATGTGGAGCTAGTTACAGTGCTGGGAGCCACTGATGGCTGCAAATCATGGAAAACTGGCCTTCTGATGGATCATAAGTCTGCTTCTGGAAAACTGTTTTTGCTTTCCATATGGGCTGGGACTTCCAGCGATGCTTTAACAAGTTATATGCCTGGAAGTTGGATGCATAACTCTTTCAAGGTTTTTGAAAGTCCTTGTAAGGAAGCAGGGGGTTGCTGTCGGAATGGCAGTCTAAAATTACAAACAAGGACATACATTAAAAAAAAGAAACAAAGAAAAAAGAAATTGCCAAAGGAAGGGGGGAAAATCTTAAGCTATTTTGGAAATGGAAATTTTACTGGAAAAGAAAGTGAAAATTCAAAAAAACACTGTCAGTAGAAAAGAAATTCTGGTTTGCTATTCTAATGTGAGTGCAAACATTTCATATGAAAATGGACACTGCAGGGTGGGGGGGAATTCTGAAGCACAAAGCACATGGGAATATTCATGATTCTCTTTTGCTTAGTTGAATCTGTCTTCAATTCCTGTTTGGATGGACTGAAATACCAAAATAAGTAACCTGATTTTCAACACTGCTTTGAGCAGTCTTCATTAAAAAGAAAACAAGTGACTGTAGCCACTACTTTGGAAAAAGCCTCAGCCACTTCCTTTTATTGATGCCACTTGCTTTCTTTTAGTTATGTTAGTACCACAGAATCCTCTCATTTAAGCCATGATTTCTCTTCCTTCTCTTCCAATTTAAGTGGGTAATATCCATATGCAAATTTGCAAGAAAGGTCTCTTGGCAAATATAGGGGGGAAAAATCCAGGGAAACTTCTTAGCAACAGCTGGGAAGAACATCAAGAAAGAATCTTTCTTTCTCAGCCTTAGAAACGTGTTGGCATTCATATCTCTGCTCAGTGCTCTGCTGGAGCTGTGTGCTTATTAGTGCTCTTAAAGCGCAGACAAACTCCACTGATTCAATACATATGCTTGTCCCACATCCTTTGTTCATATTTTAATCTAAAAGTCTCCATAGGTTCATGGTACAGTACTGATCCAAAGCTCAGAAAAGTTAATCGTGCTATCATCTTGCATGTCTTTACTTATACCCTCTTCCCTCAATGCCCCTAAATCCCTGTTCTCCATCCCTCTTACAAAGGCATTGAGCTGATTCAGAATGCCTTTGCGCTTAATATTTCAGATGCCTGCTACCTGTGTGTGGTCTGGGCAGTGAAGAAGTCCTTTGGCCTTTTTTGGGAACTGCTGCAAACTGTGGTTTGCCTTTGCAGGCACATGATACCCTGTTCTTTATTTGCTCTTGACATCAGTGTGGTGCAGGGACACTGAGGGGCTTATCACTAGAATCAGGCTGCAATGAGGACAACCATTGCAGAACTTTTTGCAGCCTGAAATATGAAAAGTGTGTTCCTCTTTAATGCAGAAAAGCCCAGGAAGATGGCCCACATAATTACTGGAAATCAGCAATCTGTCTCCTGTCATTCAATTTAACCCATGTAAACTTGCCATGTGCAATGGATACAATCCGTGGGTGTGATTTCAGAGAAGGAATGGTCCATCTGGTTTATGCAAATGCTGCTTTAAAGGAGGATGACTGACAGTTTTTTCCAGGCACAGAGTGCAGGAGACAGACTGGAAGCTGGTTACTTACCAGCTTGGATACAAAAGATCTCTGTATTAGGCTTGCTGTCACAGTAATGGAAGCTGGTATCATTAGCAGAGGCAGGCAAATAGGCAGTGAGAAGTTGTGGCTGAGCAGGTAAGCCAGAGCTCAGCTGTTCCTAATGTGAGGTGACTCATGGAGGAAGAAAGGCTCACCTCTTCTGGATGGATTTTTGTAGATAGCTCTAATTTGTAAAGCCTGCAGTAGCATTTGAGGATGTGCCTTACAGCAGAAGCGGTCCAAAGGGGTCACAAAAATGAAGAGTGATCATAAGTACAGCTGCATCGTCATTTCCTCTCCTGAATGTGGTGCTTCTGTTCTGATCTAGCTGTTCTAGTATTGCATTCCAAAATAATTAAAAGACAATCACACCTGTTTTCTTTAGGCAAAGTTCCAAAACCTACTGCTAAGGATGTTGTCTTGCGTATTTGTCTGCTTCATTTGTACCTAGAGATGCTTTCTCTTTATTTTTCTTTCCCTCTTTGAGATTTCAGATTACTGATCTGGAGAAAATGGGCAGTTTGCCTTCGTATTATATGAATAGCAGAATGGGATCCTGTCACCAATGAAAGTACTATATTTATGACTCATTATAATCCATTCATTGCTTCACAGACCCAGAGCCCCCCAGGGAATACCACAAACCCACATAATTTCCCCAAGTGCTCCATTTTGCATTTGGATCTTTGCTTTAGCTGACAGATATGAAAAAGGAAGAAAAAGGTGCAGGAAGGCAGGGAGTCCATGCAACTGTGCATGTATGGATAGCAGGAATTTCAGTTCAAAGCCGTCCCTGTCATGCTCCTGGTCCCCATTCCTTCTGATGCTGTAACAACCACGAGGAGCAGAGGGGGTGAACTTCAGGAGCTGACAGAGGCCATCATGCCTTTAGTGGTTGCAGGCCCATTGTGGTAGGCAAGTGTTGGCACCACAAGCCTTGTTGGAACAGGCTAACAGAGTGGCTTTACGGATCTTTACACATTGGGATGCCATCCAGAGGGCCCTGAACAAGCTCAAGAGATGGGCCCACGTGCACCTCATGAGGTTGAACAGGGCCAAGTGCAGGGTGCTGCTCCTGGGTTGAGACAACCCCTGGTACCAACACAGGCTGGGTGATGAACAGATCGAGAGCTGCCCTGCTGAGAAGGAGTTAGAGGTGCTGAGAGATGAAAACCTGGACATGATCTGACAGTGTGTGCTTCCAGCCCAGAAAGCCAATTATATCCTGGGTGGCACCAAAAGCAGCATGGCCAGCAAGGTGAGGGAAGGGATTCTGCCCCTGTGCTTTGCTCTGGTGAGACCCCACTGGAGTGCTGCATCCAGCTCTGGGGTCCCAGCACAGGAATGAAATGGACACTTATGGATTGAGTCCAGAGGAGAGCCACATAAATGATCAGAGAGCTGGAGCACCTCTCTGATGAGGAAAGGCTGAGAAAGTTGGGGTTTTTCAGTCTGGAGAAGAAAAGGTTCCTGGTAGACCTGATAGCAACTTTGCAGTACCTACAGGGAGCATACAAGAAAGCTGTCAAAGTTTTTTCTGATGTCATGTAGTGATAGGACAAGGGGTAGCAGCTTTAAACTGAAAGAGGGTAGATTCAGGCTGGAAATCAAGAAGAAATTTTTTACAGTGAGGCTGGAACATGTTGGCAAAAGAAGTGGAAAGAAGTAGTGGATGCCCCGTCCTTGGAAGTGTTTAAGGCCAGGTTGGATGAGGTTCTGAGCAGCCTGATTTAGTCGAAGATGTTCCTGCATATTGCTAAGTTAGATGATATTTAAAGGTCCCTTCCAACCCAAACCATTCTATGATCTTGCTGCAGAAAGGAGCTCAAAGCCCTGTGCAGGAAAGCTACAGTGCTATGCTTCCAGAGTTCTGTCTGTCAGAATATCATGAAATTGCAACTTCTTATTTTATTCTGCAGTGCCTAAAAATGCACTGATCTGCTGTTACCAAGTCGATTTCCTGGCTAGGAATGTATAGCTCTCAGATAGGTGCTATCAAATCTTTGTGCAGAGTGTTTTGGGCAAAGGTGCCCTAGACCAGGGGCTTTGGTTGTGCCTTGTAGATGATCTGATTGCCCCTTTAGAGCACAGCTTTCTGATGGCTGTGCTCAGTCCCTGTGCTGGTGTGGTGTCTGCACAGTGGTGTTGGGACTGAGTAGTTCAGCATTAGCTGCAGTGTAGAAGAGGAGGGCTGGCTTTGAGGGTTACTTGTGTCTGAAAGTTCTTTTCTGGCTTGGTTTTACAGAGTAAATATCTCTCTCTGTCCTTGGCATGGAGAATAGCTCCTGAGCCATACCTACCCTGCTCAGGTTCAGGAAGCTCTGCAGTGGTTTGGGGAATATTTTTTTTTTATTCTGATGATGTTATTCTGTGCATTACATGCCTTTTCATTTGCAGCATGTGTAGTATTCCCAGAGCTGTCCATTTCTCAGTGGAAATCTGACTGATGCCAGCCCTACCCTGCCAGTAACTCTCTGAATCTCTGAATGCCTTCGTCAGAGGGGATGTAATTGTGGATGTTTGCAGTGGGGAGTGTGGGTGTCTCTGTTAACTGGAGAAGCTTTCATTGGAAAGAAGTGTCACCTCTCTCAATGAGGCAGACAGGGAGAACAGAGGTAGCAAGATGCAAGAGACCAAACTCAGGACTTTGGGGAGATAAACAGAGATTGGGTTAAATGAGTGAGTGGTTCAGATTTTTTACTTCAACATACAAAATCTATTTCTTGACTTTTCTGACATCATTTGTAATCCCATTGCCTGGTTTTGTATGAAGTCTGAAGAATCCCTTGCAATTTCTCCTTTGGTAACTTTCACAATTATTGTACCTGCCTCATCATTCCTCTCCTCTTTTTCCCTCAAAACCTTGTTTTTTCTAGCCAAGAGGAGACAGTGAGTCACTTCTGATCACTTTATGGTACTTTTTAATTTTCTGCTGTTGCTTAATGGAGCACTTCACAGGAATATGCTCCATTTTGTTCTTGCACCACCGTGAAATACTGTCAGGCTGTGTATAATGATTAGGGCAAAGAAGAGGAAAACATCATAGCTCGCTCTTTCTCTGGGAAGTTCATTGAAAAGTAGCAGAGATTCTGTATCTGCCAGGAATGAAGGCAGTGTGGGGTAGCTGGAGAGTACTCTGCTGTCTGGAGTGGACTGGGTCTGCAGCAGGGACTTAAGTCCTGTTTACCCTAGGCTTTCACTGAGGTGGGATTGCCCTTAAACCTGGCAGCTTGTGAGAGCAAAAGAGGTCTTCTAATGGCAGTTCAAACTCAGTGGCTCCACAAGTTTCCCTGGAAAGTCACCTGCTGAGACTTTTAAAAAAATGTCTTAAAATGATTGATTTGATCTGGTAAAGATTTGATTTAGAGAGCTGTTCAGGAATTCAGGACACTTATGCATTGAGTAAGTATGGATTTAATGGCTTAATTTAAAGCATCCAAGTTTTAAAGTGTTAGACCTGAGGTAGTAATATTTTGTACGAATACTGAGAAGTGCTTAAAATCAATCAGGATCCATCCCTTTGCTCACAGGCAGGATGGTGGGTGCTGGCTGGAAGGCAGCACTGTCCATGTGTGTGTGCACAGTGCAGATGGTGCTCACCCATAATCACCATGGAAAGCAATAATGATAACTGAGCTATGACAGCAGTGCGCTGCTGGCTGATGCCTCTGACAAGTGCGCCCGTGTGCCAAAATCAGGGATGCCTCTGAAATGCTGCTGCCTCTGGGGAATCACAACTGCAGTTATGCTTATGGCAAACGAGGTTGTTGAATCAAAAATCCCTCATCCTAATATTCTCTGCTTGGCCGGCTTTATGCATTGTGATGTCTATATGGGAAAGCTTTTAGATGTGTGCTTAACCAGACATTTGCAGTGAGGGCATGCTGGAGTTCCTTTCATCAACTCTACAGTTCTCATAAAAGTGAAAGCATATAGATATGTACTTGTATGCTTGAGTTTTGTGAGTAGCAGTCCATTCTATTTTAATCCTACTTAAACTGTGAGCAGAAAAGCCTCCAAGCAGCACAACTGCCCAAGTTCTTATTTGCACTTTTGATGCCTCGGTGACTGCAGATGTACTCAGACCTCTTTTTGTAGCATTTGCATTGGCTGGTGTAGGTACATAAGATTTTGGCTAATATAGAAATGCATAATGTAAATTAAGTGGGACTTCCTGGGTAGGAGGTGTAATATCTAAATACTTTCAAGAAGAATTTCCACAAGCGACATTGAATAATGTCCCTGCTGTGCTATTCCCCTGCCTTCCTAAAACATGGCTAGGGAAAACTAGGGGGGAAAAAACCCCTCTGATTTGAAAAAATCCTAATAATCCCTGGTTCCTATTCATCTTAATTTTGCAGTATTTTATTTAAAGCATTTTAATATACTTTTCTTAGGCAAAATGCCAAGACACAGTTGATAACAGTTATGCTTAACTGAACAATCATGAGAAATTAGCCTGAAAAATAAGGATATTTGCTTTTACTTGGGCAGGTTTGAAATTATGTGATCTTGTGAGGTGTTGATGGCTAGGGTTTCTCAAAAGCAGCAGTTGTTCGCAATGAATCATAGTCGCTGTGGATCTCCCTGTTTTTTTTTGATGACTGTATTAATAGGAGTTCAATTTTTCAAACATTAATTATTGCAGCTTTTCCGTTGTCTACTAAGGATGTGGTTAAACTCATACGTATACAGCTTCTTGCTCTTTGAGCACTAACTTGAGTCTCTAACCTCCCTGTCCAGCTGTTTCGAACAAATGCATGAAAGCAATGTTTTTGAAGTGTCCATCCTTCTGCCAAATGTAATTAAGTAGAATAAAAAGTTTAGAAGTTTTGATGGAGGATTACTAGACCAAAACAAAGAGAGGATGCCTCCAGTTTCTTTACGAAAGCACAGTATTCCCAGCTAGAGAGAATTACTGCCTCTTGAAGCAATCTGGTTCTATAAACACATTGCTGAAGTTTCCCTAAAAACTAAGCCATCCTTAGAAAATGAGATTCTGTGTTGGCATATGCCAATGTATTTCTGATGAGCTCAACTAACTGACTACCCTTCTGGAGTTATTTATTTAGCCCTTTTCAAATTATTTAGATTTTTAATTAGAATCTCAATGGCATTGAGTTTTGGCAACTTGATAGCAGGAGTAACTGCATCTTCTTTAAGGAAACAGCTTTCCAAGTGACATAACCCTGTGTGAGAGAGAGTGGGGAGGAGGTGGGAACAGCCTTTCCCATAGTATCCTAGAAATAAAACAGCTTCATGGATTAGGAGCTTAATTAGGACTGAAATCCATAGCAATAAGTGGGGAACAAATATAGTTAATTTGATTAAGCCTCAGAGTGAATGAGTTGCACACTGCATTGATTACTTTAAAGCAAATAACAAAGGCAAGGCCGTTTACTTTATGGTACTATTACTGCAAATGAAATCAGTATCAAGCAGGTTGCTGGGGAGTGTAGCTGAGACAACCTCATAACCTCATCTGCTGATAAATGAATCTTTGGCTAATCAGTAGACTCAGCATGGAGGCTACTCCAGCAGACTGCAAGAGAGTCACAGCAAGGCAGGTACCCTCCTAAACAAGAAGGCTCAGAAATAAACAGGCCTTGGATAGATGGTAAAGGTCAAGCAGTCTCTGTGTTTGAGAGCATTTCTCAGAAAAATATGACTGCTCTCCCAGGGAGAGCAGAAGGAATGATATTGATTATGCAAATGCAAGAGAGCAACTTGTAGGGCTTTATAGAGGTATTTACATCAACAGATAGACACCAGAATAACCTGTTCAAAACCAAAATGCTGGCAAGTTTTGCTGCTGACATGAGAAGTGGGAATTTCATAGCACAGCAGGAGAACTGAGGAGCAATCTCTGATTGTTCTTCACAATATCAGTTCTCTCCTACAGCTCCCCGTGGTTCTCCGTAGGGCTGGCTGGCTACAGATATCTGCCATTGCCTCTGCAGATGGTGTCACCCAGAAGAGAAAGAGAGGATGTTCTTCCCCTTCCCCCTCTGCTCCTTGTGATAACCTGAGTCTGCACATATTGAGTGAGAGAGAAACCAGCATGCTGGTTTGCTTAAAGCTTGCATTGATCAGTCAGGTGCTGTGCTGGGAGCAGTCAGTGGCAAGAGTGAGGAGAGCACTTCTGCTGAGCTCCTTGTGTTGGGGAGGGCACTTCAGTACCACCACCAAACAGGTGGTCCTTCACATACCCTGCTGGTTCTTAATTAGCACCAGGCAGATCCTGACTGTTCAGCATTCCCTGAGGAGGGAAGCACTCCCTGAAGAGCTTGTGGGAGTGCGTGTGTGAATCTCTGTAGAGATTTCTGCACTTGGTGTTAGCACTGGAGAAATAGCTGCCCTCGCACCCACTACAGATAATTTTATTGCTCCTGCATATCTGAAAAGGGGATAGTCAACTCCTTGAAATTTGGAGACAGAAATTCTTCAAAAGCCCCAGCATCTGTTCTCAGTCCAAGCAAGCACTCTCCAGAGGCCAACTTCCCATAGGCCATCATGCATAATGTGGATGAAACCTCTTGAATTATTGATCTTGCAGAGGCATATAATTGTAGCTTACACAGTGTGTTTACTCTCAGTGCTTTGATTTATCAGATCTTATAATAATGTTCTCACTTTTGGCACTTGTAAAATACAACTGGCTTGCAGTTTAATAAATATTGACTTCTAGCCATTTGCTGCTTTGTGATTATTCCTCCTAAAGAACAAACTGATTGCTTCCTTCATTCCGATCCACTGCAAATGGTGCAGGAATGGAATGCTTTTAATACTGCATTTTCCCACCAGGGAAAGACTTGGCTCAGCAGTGACCTTCCCATGCTTGTAAGATCAGGGCACTGTTTCTCAAGCTGATGTGCACTTGAAGATATTTGTGGTCACCCTAAGGGTGAGCAGGTATGTCTTTTCTATAGAGAGAGCCCCTTTTCCTGACCCTTTTTTTTTTTTGTTCATCACTTTTAACAAATTAAGATGTTCCATGTTGCTCTGATTAGAACAAGGAGAATCCCTGTGCTTTACCTGCTAGATTTTATGTTCAGCCCTCTCACCACTGAATCATTGGTGTGTGCAGCACACTGGGCCAGAGCTGCCTGTGGAACTCTTGCCAGAGGGGAGGAGACTCCGAGTGGGTGTTTGCTTTAAGCCATATGTGTAATCCAGCCCCATCTTCCAGCAGCTGGAGAGCCATTTTCTGCTATTGCCATACCAGTGTTGGCCACGGATCTTGAACAGCTTTTTAGGTCATTCTCTTTCTCTAACCTGAGCTGCTCATTTTCCATTTGCATCTAAGCAGTTTCTCTCTCTTACATGTTATCATAAATCCACAGTCCTTCTGTGACTGACACTAACCATAATATTAAATGGAATACACGATGGAAGCATGTAGCAACTGACAATCATTAAACCTTTCCATGAAATGGCAAATGCTCATCTTTTTGATGTAAAACCAAGAAGATAATGAGTTTTTATCATTTGAGGGACTCCTGCTGTCCTAGAGCCTTTTTTCTGGGTTGAAGACTCTTTGCGTTAGATGGAATCCAGGCTCACAGTGGGAGCTTGTCAGTCACATTGCTTGTAGCTCAACAAACTAGAGGGCAGGGGTGGAAAAAATCACAGATGATATCCTGGATTCACAGCCTGGATAAATGACCTTCCCTTGGCTCCCACAGCAGGTCCATTGCAGATCAATGAGTCTACTTTTTTTGGTTTAGTCACATATTATGACCCACAAGCTCACCTGTCCGCATTTGTCAGAACAGGAATCAGAATGAAGACTAGGAATTTTAGACAAGCCAGCAGAATCACAATATATTCTAGGCTGCATCTGCAATGCTGCCAGCACTGAGTTCCCTGGATGTCTTTCTGTTAATTGACAGTAATGCCAGAGCAGTCAGTTCAAGGAAAAATTACTTGTTCTGTCTTTCTTGTGGAGAATCCTCTATCTGTTTGGTTGGTAGATCCTGTAAGATGGCTCTTGGAATTTGATTAAATTTTTAAATGAGTTTAGTTGAATTTAATTTACTTAAATAAGAGATATAAATTAGAAAAGATCAAAATTTAAATTACCTCTTTTTTCCTAATTAGATTTATTTTTGTGCTTAATTAATATATTTCATTTCTCATTGCCCATTGCTAAAAAGTAGATACATTCATCCCAGAAAAATATCAATCTACATCCCCTTTATTAGGGGAGCTTGCTTTGCACCAGGTTGGAACTTGGCCTATAACCATGTAACCCAATTTGTGTTAGAAAAAAACAGTGTGTTTCTGTGAGTCTCTAGTTCTCAGGAAGGATTTGTCAAGCAGGTGAGAGGCAGCCCAAGGTGCTGGTGCTTACATTCCTGTATCCTGAGGCCCTGCCTAGCTCCAGTATGAGAGGTACTCCATCCAGCTGGACCTTCCTTGATGCCAACACACTCTTGGATTATAAAATTGTGGCCAGTCCTGAGACTTTCTTTCTACTGCATTGTGGCTGCAAATTTTAGAACACAAGGCATGGAAGCAGACAGATCTCAAAAAGAGGGAAATGAATGTTTGACTGTCACCAATTTGGGAATTCCCTCTGGTAGTTGTGAAGTTGGTGTCAGTTCCTGTTATTGGTATAACAGGCCTGATGTGTTCTCTCAGCAAACGTAGATCTCCACATGTGCTTTATCCACTAGATGGATGACGCAAAGCAGCTTCCTTTACAACAAATATTTTATGCCCTTTTTAATCTGAAGTGCATTTCTGTAGTCTGCCAGAACACTTCGGTGTGAATTTCTTGTTAGGTCAAATATATGTTTGGAAGCCTTGATCAGTACTGCAGAGAGAGATTTGTCTCTGAGACAGAGATTGGTGCAGACAGACATTGATATAATTGTATTAGCAGTCCCATACTTCTCAGCACGTGTGCTCAATGTGTAACTACAGGATAGCTGAGAAACTCGATAGCACAAGGACAGGAAAGGGTAGCTGGTTTTATTTTCTGTGTCTGTATCTATCATCTGCCTGCCTGCCTGCTGCATTTCCAAGATGTGATATCCAACCTCTGAAACAGATCTTTAGCACCAGCTAATGGATCCGAAAGCTTCAACCCCCAGCAACTTTAATGGGAATGAGTATTTTTTTTTTTTTGAGAATTGTTGCATTTTCCTCTGAAGATTCACCTCACTGTGTTCATCCACATGGGTGCAATTTCCTTAAGCTCATGCAGTCTTATAGTTTTATATTGTTAAATATTGCCTCAGGAGAATCTCTGAAGGTTAGCTCTTCATCTCTGGGTCACTAACATTTTGCAAATATACCATATCAAATAAGAGTAATCTTTCCATGTGATCATCCCTGTTCATCAGCAAAACAGTAACCTGAACTACAGTGTGTTTCTTCTTTCTTTTCTGGCTGCAGGATTGTTGCTGCCATTTTTTTTTCTCTGCCTCAGACTTTTGTAAGAGATACCAATTGCATATTAGCAGCAAATCCTTTGCTGTGTTTTCTTTTAGCAGAGATGTCAGGAAATTCAGGCAGCATTTTGAAGAGATGCAGCATTACATAGGTGGCATTATAAACGTGAGCAGACTAAGCCTTGCACATTCCTGGGGAGGGTAGGAGGATAGTCTCCCGATCTTTTACAGAGGGAAACTGAGGAACAAAAATGTTCATCAGAAGTCACAAAGGATGTCAGGGTCTGAGCTGTCCAGACAGTTTGCTCTTGAATTCCTCCCTACCAACTGAATCACAAAGACTGCATGCCCTCCCTTCTTTCCTTTGGAAAGAGATGTATAATGCAAAAATTCGTTTCACAGAATTGTATGTCCTTAATAAAATTCAGCTCTAGTTATGACCCTGTGAGATGATTAGTGAATTAGAGTTCTTAATTAGCATTTTGCATAATTCATGGCAATTACAACATTCTCATGGATATGATTGTCAAGGTGCAGATGTGCAAACGTGCAGCTATAATTTTCTCATCCAAATAACTCTTTTGGTGAAACCTCTAATTTTTACAACTCTATTGTGTAAGGGCTATTATTCCTGTTGTTATTTTTAAGGCATTAGAAAATGAATGTGAATCTCACTTCAGCTTCAATCACTGCAACTAACTGTTTTTCAGAAGCTTTAAAAACTGTCATAAAAGTTTGCTTCTGGGTGAGAATTAGGCATTTGAATTTTCTGAAGGACCTATCCTACCCATTTTTTAACATCCCACAGGGAATTCTATTGCAGTTTTTCAGTTACAATAATGAAACAAAAGCTAAATCCAGTATATGCTCCAGCCAAGATTTATATGGCCGGATTGTTAATGGACTGAGCTCCCATTCCTTCTTCAGCTGAAAATAGATTTCAAAGTTCTTTGTACTGTGAAGATCCTTTTGTCAGAAATGTATGAAGTATTATGTATCTAAGGTTATTAGGACTAGCCTTTTGGGCACAGAAAAATCTGGCTGTTACATAGAGTGAGTGGCAGCTAAATAGAGGAGGAAGATGGGCATGGCATAGTTAGAGTCCCTAAACTTTCCAAAATGCCATCCATCAGAAATTAAAGGCAATGGCACAGAAATCAATGAGCCAGATGATCAAAATGCAGTTGCACTCAACTCAACACTTCCAGGTACAGCTTGTGTTTTAAAGAAAAATTACTGAGTTCCAAGTGACAAATTTGAATTTCTACTTCCTTCATTAAGTGCCTACCCAGACAGTATTAAATGTAATTAATTTTACCTTCATAATTATAATCTAATATGTAAATCCATTTACAGTATTCCCTTCTATTAAAGGTACAAATCAAAATGATAATTTCTAAACAAAAGTTATGAATTTCCTTAAATGAAAGGCATTTTTAATTTCCCACAGGAAATTTTAATCACTTTAGGATGCGTAGTCACAGAACACGTAGGAGTTTCATGCAGTCAAGTTGTGATGAAGGGGAAGTGCAACCCTTATATTCTTATTAGAGGTAAATAGCACTCAGAGGAACATGTATGGACATGTCTGTTTGGGTACACATAATTTTTATCAGCTGCTACCTCCTTCCAGCATCCCCCAAAGCAACCAGCTTGCAGGAGCTTACCAGTCCTTTCTAGCAGGAATTATTACCCAGATAAGAAACCTTCTCCTTTCTGGCCCTCCTTTGCCTATTGAAAATGAAGGTAAAGTAGTTCCCCAGATCAGTTGGAACTTGATTGTCCCTTTAAGGTAGAACTTTCTTATACCCCCATTTATATTTTTCTCCAGAAATTTATGTCTTTGATTTAGGTCCCTGTCTTTCTGTGTTCAAGTTCCACAAAGCAGTGCTACCAAAATAAAAAATCAGATCCAAAAGAAAGCAATTCCTTGCTTTTTCCAAGTGAAACGTTGAAGCTTCTTATCTATTTTTACCACCTTCTTTTAATGTCTTTGTTGTTTGGAGCACTCTGATGCAGCCTGCAGCAGCTTACTCTCTAAATGCCATTCATGCAAATGCTACTTTCAGCAGGTTTATTCCCTTCCTTTCTTTCTGTGACTCCTTTCTTAACCCCAACAAAATGTGTGAAAACAGGTGCTGTCCACGTATTTATCTGTTTGCTAGTTTGTGAATTGTCAGCATCCCTACTCGATGTACTTACATTAGGAAAGATTTCCATGGATTTTAAGCAGGTATCTTTTAAATTGTTCACCCCTGCAATTAACTATGGGGGAGAAAAACAAACCAATGAAAACCCCCAGTGAAATTTAGCACTTTGTTCCCCGATGTAAGAGGAAAAGTGAATGGTAATTGCTAACCTTGGAGGAGAGTTAGAGGATATAGGAAGCCAGCTTTCCTTCCAGTGAACATGATGACAGTTTTGCCTCTGGCAAGAAATAAGGAAACATTCAAACAAAACTTCTTTTCTTTATGTCTTTTTTTCCCTGACAGTGATACCTTGTTCATGTTAGCCAAAAGCTTTTATGAATTAGGTCAAATAATTTCAGCCAAGGGAGGATAAGGTTGATAAAAATTTTGGAAAACCTTGAAATATTTCAGGTTCTCTTATCTGAATGACATTTCTCTTCAGTTCAATTCTAACTTTTCAAGGGAAAAAACACATTCTTCCATAGAGGAGAAGCTTCTATTTTCAACTAAGTGAACTATTTTGACAAATCAAGAGTATATTGTACTTTTTTTAAAATGAGGGGAGGGGAACCAGAGAAAGGGGAATTAGTTTCTGTAGAAGACAAATATTACAGTTTTGTTTTTGTCAACCTGAGAACTAATTCTCTCATTTCAATACTTACTGGAGGAGTGGGACAGGCATATATAGCCATGGAAAAAGTATTTGAAACACTGAATTATACAGTAATTTGATGCAGTTTCTATCTGTAACCTTGAAAAATCTTATCACAAACAAGCTGTTAAAATGAAATAAATAAGTGGTGGCTCCTAACTACAGCCTGTCGCTCGGGATTGATCAGTGATCCACTGGTATGCTCCAGTTACTGCTCAGGTCCTCTCTGAGCTAAAACACAGTGGGGGAAATTTTCAATGTCAAAGGATACAGTGGAGTATCCAGTTCACATGCATGGCAAATGGCAGCCTGGGAGCTGATATGATCCCCCTTGAAATTAAACTCATCTTTACTTAGATCATCTTCAGTCAGCAGAGTAGCTTGGCAAGGTGGTTGTTTGCATGGCCAGATCCTGAGCAGTCCTGGCTTTTTCCACTTGTGTGAGGACAATTTGATTACCTTGATAGTCCCTCCAGTTTAGTGGTTGCAAAAATTCGAGTTCCTTTCAAAATGGCCAACATATCAAACTTTCTGTGTCCAAGTAATTTCAGAGTCAGAGAACTGTTCAGGTTGGAAAAGACCTTTAAGATCATCAAGTCCAACTGTTACCCTAGCAAAGAGCCAAGAGATCAGTCACGAGAGCAAGGATACAGAAGCTCTTTAACCCAAGTTTTCAGCATGTTGGCATCCAGTGACTGTGTGACAGAGTCCCTGTCAACCCCTCCCTCCCAGTCCCCCAGAGGTCTTTGCTCGGAGGTGTCTCCCTTGAGGCAAAAATAAAGAGGAGGTTGACAGTGATGAAATGCAGGGAGTGTGTATGTATGGAAGAGCTGAGTGGCAGAGCAAGATTCATGTCTGCTGTTACATGGGGTGATGGGGGAGTAAACAAATGGGTAAGAGAGCAGAGTAGGGTGAAGGACATCTTGAGCACAGATGGGAGTGTGATCACCAAAGATGGCAACAAACCCGTGAGCAGGAGGATTGTGGATTGGAAAAGAAGTCATAAGGGGCAGAAATGAGCAAGGAGCTGCAGAGACTTAATTTTATGTCTTCCAGGAGCACTTCATAAACAGTGTAAATTTTATTGACCTGTCCACAAATCTTAAAGCATCTCTCAATTTTCATACTTATAAGGCACTGGGCCTGACCTCTTGGGTAGTACAGACTATTGAATTTTGCCCTGTGATTATTGCATCAAGTTTTATGCTTTTCTGTCCAAGCTTCAGTAGTAAACTTGTTTTCAAAGCCTCCCGTTAGAGACAACACATTCCATTCATCAGTCCCCTTTAAATCATCTCTTGTATTGTCTTTCTCTCAGTGGGCTTTGTGCAGGCAAGACAGTGTTAGGGACAAAATCAAAGGCTGGGAGAGTGAAACAAAAGCTGAGTACAGTTTGATTAGTGAAAACCTGTTAATTGCTCAAGTTGAGAACACACTTTATCACTATAACACAAGAATAAAACTGCATCTGCATTGCACCACTGTACCATCGCAATGCTTTGAATGGACAAGATCAATTCACTGCACTTTCCATCTAGTCTTGATTTAATTGATTCTTGTATTATTTCACTGTAAATAAAGTTGTATGTGTTTTCTGTAATGTAGAAAGTAATGTTCGTGTGAAGTGAAATGAGAGTTATACATCAACAAGGTTGGAGTATATTCTCAAAATGGTAGGAGGGGGAGAAAGTAGTAAAAGAAGATAAGGAAAAATATATTCTCCATAATTCTATCAAAAGGGAGAGCATCTGTGCTTGAGAAATATATGGAAAGCTTCAAAGACTGCTTAAAGTGCAAGCAAAGAGAAAAAATGAAAACCCTTTCACAATTTGGTATTTGGACAAGAGAGACTCCTTCAAGCTTTAATTAAGAGTTCAATGCTCAAGCTTAAAGGCCTGTCAAATACCTTGAAGGAAAGACAGACTTGTACTCTGGAAACAGGACATGAAGTTTTTCAGACTTCCAATAATGGATTTATGCTCTTTTTACACATAGCTAGCAGTGGCATGCTAAGGATGTGACTCTCCAAACACTTAAGCATATACTTAGTTCTAAGCATCCACAAAGTCCAGCTGAAATTGATGATCTGTACTTTCAAGGGGGATGAAGCAGTATACACAAGCAGATGCCAGCTCTTCTGTGAGCAGTCTTTGTATTATTGTCTCCCACAGTCCTATAACTTGCCTGAAACAGCCACCTAAGAAAAAGGCTGAGGCTGGGGCCATGTTCTTCTGCAGCCCTCTGTGAAAGTGGTGCAAGTTCTCCTAAAGCTTTTCAATAAAAAAGCCAGGCTGGCCATCTTCCGAACTGTTTTGTTCTCTTCTGTTAAGTCTGTTGGTTGGTTTGGTTGGTTGTCAGTTACTTTTTTTTTAAGTCACTGATAAGTTTTATTTATTGTTTTGAAATTATATTTTCAAAACACTCCATGGTCCCAGCATACATTTATATATGTGGCTCAATCCTATATCAGCTGTGAGGCCCTAATAGATCTGAATATTAAGAGCTGAGGCTTTTTTTATTTTTTTTGCACTGCACTTGTACAATATGCACTTGAAAGAGGACCCTGATGTGTATTTGTAATGTGGACATGACTATAAGAATCATGAAGTACCATAGAGTGTATTTTCACTTTGAAGACGAGCATATTTGTCAAATCCAGAAGTTTTACTATTAGAGCTTTGTTTTTATTTCTTTACTGTTTACTATATTGAAAGATTTACAGCATGAGGTCCTGTTCTCCTTTATGCTTTGGTAATAAGTATTTTATTGCACATGTTTTTCTCTCACCAGCCTCCAGCCTCATTGATCAGTATGGTAGGGTGAACTCTTCCTCCTCCTCCTCCTCCTCTCTTCAGCAAAGCACCCCAGTGCCCTGACTAGCATTTTTTATTTATTTAATGAATCCATGGATCAGGCTGTTCTTTCTGTGGAGGGAAAGGGGCAAGGAGAGCACCGGTATTGATGGCAGCAGGTTGATTTAATAGGGAAGGACAGGAATGACTGACTAGCACTGTATTTTCCACTGACTGCATGTTGCAAAAGGGCTGAATGCTGTCCTCTCTCTGCATGGCTGCTGATGCTCACACCAGGACTGGTATCTTTGGCGGCCCTTGCGTGCCACTCAGCTTGGCCAGCCTGACATCTTTGGCATGTAATTAATTTTGACTGAAAGCTTTGACAAATAGAAACACTGGATTCATTTCAGTGTCTCTTCAGAGAGCTCTCATCTTCAAATGCTCTGAGAGTCAGGTGAGTACCAATTGGATGAAAAAACTCGGCAAGGCCAAAAACTTCTTGGATTTAGAGAACAAAGTATCGCTCCCACCCTTCACACTAAGATACTTGAAGAAATCCGGTGCTCCCTTCACTGAGTCATTGCAGAAATCTACGTGAGGTTTGGAAACCAGTTTGTGACACCAATATCTTTTGAGGACTCAGGTCATCCTTCTGTGCATTGACCACAGGGTCATCCAAGACCAGAGCTCTTAGACACCACTCCTGAATATCAGTTATGTCATTAAGTACTCCAGTGACTGTTTCTAGTGCACAGCGAGTAGTGGCAATACACACCATGGTTTGAAATTTATTCCTGAAATACAGGCTTGTACCTGGATGAGTATTTTCCGAGAAATCAGGGTTGTTTTGCTAACTGTATGCTGTTTCATGGTGTGATAAGCAGTTGACCAGCTCCACTGACACCTTAAGCAAGAGGAGAGAGCAGGGTAACTGGTGGAACTGTTGGTGCCATTCAGACCATTGTGTGCTTGTGGCTGGTGGAAGAGTGCCCTGTCCCTGGTAGGTGTTAGCAACGCTTTTTGCAGGTGTAACAGTCCAAGTGCTCCCTGGATGCTAAAGGTCCATGCTGCTGTTAATAAAGGGATTCTCCCCTAGACGAGCATTTGATCTGAGCCAAGCACATTTATAGCATGGCTACTTTTAGTTTGCTCAGTAAATCTGTGTTTGCTTTTACATTCTACCAGTGAACTATTTACACAGAGTATATTCACTGTGGGGCTTTCAGTACAGAAAATTCTCCCAAATACACAACAGAGCATTCTAATGCTAAATTCCGTTGGTCCAGGCTGTAAAACCCATACATCTACTGTTAAAATATGTGTTTGATGTACCAGGTACCCGCTGGCATTCAGGAGCCTCCAATGTATTATTATTATTGTTATTTGGAAGAGAGATGGTGAACCCTAATTATGCTTAATCACAACAACCCAGAAAGATACCAGTGGAGGGGCATGTTTTACCCTAAAGTGCTATTTGAACTCTTTGGAAAATGTTGAATTACCCCTACAGCTATTGCCGATTAGCTACTTAATGAAGCATCTGCAACTGCTGGCATGTCCCAGCCATGTCACTGTGATGCTTGAAGGACGATGGAGATCAACTAAAAGATTGATCATGGTGATTTCTTATGTAGCAGCCAATCTAATCTAATAAGGGGCACCTGGAATTGAAACTTGTTTTGGAAAACATTATTTTGCTATAATATAAACAGTTTTTCTAAGACCGACCCTCTTTATAGTTCTTAAAAAGGTACCTGTTCCAGCTTCAGCAATGGAATCCCTTTACCGCACAGAGAGTATTTATTTGCAGCCACTATTTCTGCCTTTTTTCCTTTTGCTTCTGTATAAATACAGAGCAACAGGACTAGGTGTGTGAATTTAGCTGAACAATAGGTAGAAATTCTATGCAGATATAAATGCCACATCTGATGCATTAACATAAGTAAATCTATAGCTCTGTATGTCTTTATCCATGTAAAGTTTATGTATGTACATATATATATATATGAGACCACATACCGAAAGGTATTGTTCAGACATAGGCACACAGATTATAGATTTAAGTGCGCAATATCCTTGACTAATTAAAAAAATTAGAAAGAAAGCATGCACTCATGGATTTATTTTTGTGATGTTTCAGATACTATTTTGCCATAATTCACAGCAGTGCCCTGCATAGTCACTGTAATTTTAGCATTAAAGGCTTTCAACATAAAGCTTATTGCACCTGGGAACAGCGGTGTTTAAATCAAGGCAATCTGTCATTTCCAGAAGAGCTGTTCCTGTGTTGAAATGGAGCCTGGCTCAAGTAGCAGCTGGACTGCCTGATACAGAGCAAGCTTAAGACTGTGCTGGGCATCCCTCAGGCAGGAGTGAGGGTGTGTTTCCTTCAAGCATTGCTATGGATCCCCGCTCAGGGGAGAAGGGGTTGATGCATTTTCTGCTTTGAGGGTTTCCGCTCTGCCGGGTCTTACGATTGGGTTAAAGATCCCATTTTGTTCCCAAATGAATGAGAATAGGCAATCAAAAATATTTCTTGTGATTATCTGGGGCTCATGTTGCTATCAGGAGATCTGGTTTATTTGCTGCACGGCTCCACCTGGTTTAGCAGCAACCCAGCAGTTTCCTGATACAGATATTCTCTAATCTCCACCATGAGAACTTTGGGAGTATTGAATTGGTGAAAACAGACAGGGTTCTTTGCTTAGATTATAAATCAGTCTTCTTCCTTTTGGCTTGTCTTCTGTCTTACTCTGATATGTGTGATATATTGCGGTAATAACACATCAACAACTTAATCTCACATCAAAATTTCCTGCCTTTTACAGCATCTGTGCTTCTCTGGCAACAATCAGATGTGATAGCCCTGGCTGGATGTATTGGGGGTGCAGGGGTGGGTGGAAATCATCTGGGCTCAGGCTTTAGAGAGAAGCTGTCTCCCTATCTGTGAGTCACTCTTGAAGCTCGAGAGAACAGTCAAGTGCATTGAGGTTGGACAAAGATGGCCAAAGGTTTTGTGGGAAGAACATGTCTCATGAGAATCTCTTCTGGGACTTGTTCCATCTTGCAGAAAGCAGGATTTCTGTCTTTTACTTCCCTGTTGTGTTCTCAGCTGAACCAGACAGGGTTTGCTTTTGCTTGGAAGAGTTCAAGGCACTCTGGGTGCTTTGGTGGCAAGGCAGTCCCTGCTGGCTTCTCCTCATGGATACTGCAGGACTTGAGGGAAGGGCAAAAATGACAGGACCTATATTTCTCATTAGGAGGGCAGCCCTGGAGGTGTGTGATAGCACAGCTGGACATTTATGGATCCCTCAGAGAGAGGTTAGAAAGCAGAGCCTGGTCTGGTATTTCTGAGCACATTAGAAAAGTGTGTGTTTTTTGAGGACCACGATTTTATTGCTAAAGACAGCATAGATTGGAGTTGCAGTAAGATACATATTTTAAGGTGTATCTCAAGTTGGCTTGCTTTTCATGTGTCTGAGATAGCAACTTCAAAATTGCCTTGAAAAAATGAAGTCTTTCTGTAACAAGAAACAGTCACTACTATAGAACAACTGAGCTTTGTTTCATAAAATGCCAAAATGCCTGTTCAAAGAGGACTTTGCATGGTTTATCATGTTTTTGCTCCCTGCTCCTCATGAAGGATTTGCATGATTTCTACACAGTTGTCACTGAATTATTTCGATTCCAACAGGTGTTTTTAACTATATATATTGTGAAGGAAAAAACCCAGCCTGAAATGTTATTCTTTTTGTTGGTAGTCCTTGATTGCTGTTTATGACAAGAACGTTCTCTTTTTATAAAAATCCAAATATGCCTTTCTTAAATGAGTCATGGTGATGTCACTGCTCTTACCTTCACTATGCTGACCTTTTTTCATGCATTAAACCAACATTGCTCTTCAAATAGGGTGGCAATCCTTTGTCATAGATCTGTTCATAGTCGGTCACTGTGGGTGCAGACTGAGACTGCCTTCTGTCTTTCCTCCTGGCATGAAATAGGGTTGCTTGGGACTGTTTGTTTGGGACCTACACAATGTGTCCTCATCTCAGGAAGTCTCTGGGTTCAGTTTATTTTAGGAGATTGTGATAGAGAGTTTGGGAAAAGATAAATGAAGTAAGATGCACATGGCAAGAAAGGTAATGCAGGCAACATTGCCTCAGCCTTGAAACTTCAGTGGTGATTACAGACAGTAATGTGTGTCTTGGGGTTTGCATGGAGATCTGCATCTTCATCCAAATCAGAGAGGTGGAGCTGTGGCAGAGCAGGTCTCCAGCATCATCATCCTTGATGCTGCTGCTTGACGAACAGACACTGAGCCAGGTTTGTTACTGCTGGATCCTCCTCCCTGCTGCTTTCTTGCCTTGCCCTGGTCTGTGCTATCTCTGCCCAGACATCCTTGCTGCGTGGGGAAGAAACCACGCAGGCAGAATCCTGGCTGAGCCACTGGGCTGGGTGTGAGAGGCCTGGGAGCTGGCTAATACCTGATTTGATGAGGCTGAGGCCAACAATGGCAAGGAAAAGGAAGAGCAATTTTTTCTTCCTTTCTCTTGTTCTGTGCACATTGACCAAGACCATACAATGTCTATCACATTTCTGTAATTTTGTATTTGTACCCTTTGCCATGCAAGCTCACAAGCACACTGACTCCATCTCTTCTCACAAGTCTTATGGCTCAAGCATTATGAGTTTTTTGGCATTTTCCATTTTCTGAGTGTCAGACAATGAGTACAAAGAGATCCTGACATATCTGTAATTTAGCTGTCTTTTTGTTGCCTCTACCTGTTGTGAAAGGACATTTTATAAGAAATACAGAAGACTGAGCTATCAAGATCCTACTTCTTCTTCAGACACAGCAGAAGATTTGTCTTTAAATCACCCAGGATTCTGAAATTCAAGTCTAAATCCCTCATATTGCTGAATTAACCCTCCTTGATTATTCCCTGTGTGGTACTTCTATATGTTCTTTGCTGTGCCACACAGCCATGGCTATCCTTTATCCAACTGTCCTTTCTCATTGTATCACTGTCTTGCTGCTTATTTCATTCATAAAGATGAATGAGAAGCTTCCCCAAGCCAGTGGAAAGTCAAGATGTCAGTACCTGGAGGTTGCATGGATGCAAACAGCTCTGAATCAATTGACTTCATCCACATCTGCTCTTTGAGATTTGTCATAAGCAGCTACAGCTTTGTGTAAGAGTAATGTGCTTTCATTCACTACAGATTGTCACCAGTGCCCTCACAGGATGCATTTGCTTTTATAAAGCCATTCTAGGAATATCTCAGTTTGTCTGTCATTGCAGGTTTTATTTCTCTGTGAAATCACCACACTCAGGTCACAGCTTTTAATTTCTAAGATATTCGCATTTTCAGAGCAGAAAAATAAATGCAGCTCAGTAACAGGCTGAATTACAAAGGTCTAAAGCTTGTCAAACTGACTAACTGCTTCTCAGCAGGTGATTGATGTACAGACACAGCCGTGTAAAATTAGAGGGTATTGAGTGAAAAACAGTGATCATAAAAGGGAGCAAACAGGCTGAAATATATTTTAAACTTATTTAAATAATAGCAGGAGCTCCTGCCTTAGTTCATTGAGTACTTAAGCCTGTGGATAACTGTAAACACATGAAGTAGTGAGTTACTGTCTGATATACAACTGGGGAGCAGAGCCTATACCATAGGTTGTGTTTTACATGTTTGTGTGAGAAGATAGAGCTGCACCTCTGTTGCATCTCCAGGCAGTTCCTCCTCAGCAAAGGGGGTTATACTTAAATTAGATTCTTGGTTTTCAGCTCTTGGTCCAGAGCTCCCCAGAAAGTAGACTTTGAGCAGAGGAAGAAAATCATGCATTTCCCAGCAATTTACTTCAGTCTCAGTGGTTTGGTGCAATATTTGGTCTTGGGCAGCAGGGACCTCAGTGCTGTGAAGTAATATTGTTAGTACCTGCACATCCATATTAAAAACTTGTGTCTGTGCCTGCAGATCCCTTTGAGACTCCAGAGCCCACTCAAAATAAGAGTTGATCTCATGCTTGTGGCCTGTGTTTGCCTGCTGCTGCCTGTATGGAGGTGTTGGCTGAGGTTACTCCTGTTCCTTCCCATTGCCTTGTGTGAGGAGGTTAAACAAAAACACAATAAAACTCTGGGCCAGGCATTTTTCACTGTAGGTCAGAGAGACATTTTATTCATAGTAATTTCTTTATTTGTGTCATAAATCCTTCTTCCCTTTGTGTTCCTCAAAGAGATAAAAATTAAGGGCATCACCTCTGCCATCAAAACCTGGACCCCTGAGGCCAAGGAAGGGTTTCACTGTTTCTGCAGGTTTCCTTACCCACCTAGTTTTTGATGTCTGATCCTTCTAGTGCACAGATTGTCTTTACCTTTTTAATTTGTATGTGCTGCAGCCTTAGTCTGGGGCTATAAATAATGATACCCTTCTCCTGTTTACCTGGTACTTACTAGCAGACAATGTGTGCACAGCAAGGAAGGAGAAAAGTAGAATGGACTCAGTAATAACAGCAGAAAGGCAACAACAAGCATTAAGTCTTAATAAATTTTGCTATTGTTTCTCAGAGCACAGCAGAGTCTGGTGCACTCCTTACTATGCCAGCTCTTGGGAGCAGGGGATTTTGGAAGTGTTGGGATTTTTTTTTAAGGGATTTGTTTATTTTTGTTCACATTACTTGTTGATTAATTTATGTAACGATTTAATTTTTTTGACAGCAAAGCTGCATACCAATTTGTTTCTAAAGACATAAAACCAGAAGGTAAATAAAAACCAAATTGGATCCTTCTTATTAAAATCTTAAGTAGGTTTTAACCAGCTGTAGAATTTTAGGGGGAGAAGGAAGTTTTTATGTTCATTCTCAGATGTGTTGGACTCCTCAGAACGAGGGATGGCAGGTTCACATCATCATCTGAAGAGCGTATTTATAAATTGTATTCTCTCCCTGTATTTATGTTTATGAGATTTTAAAAAATGGGTACAGTTCCTAGCAAAACACTTGTTTCTGCAGCTACTAACCTAGACTGTCAGATTCTTCTGGATGATTTTGAGTTCCCTTCCTACACAGCACTCTCATGCCTGAACGGACAGTGTGAAAAGTAAATAGAGAAGGTGACAATGTGCTAAATGTCAGCGCTCCTCATGAGTGGCAATTACCCCTGCACTCATCCTCACTGTGTCCCACTGCCCCAGCCATGCTGGGTGGGTGAAGGGCATGTCGCCTCGCTTTCTCCCTTCTTCTCACATGTCTGTGCTTGTTTCAGACCACTGATCTTCCAAATCTTGTGTAAGTCAAGGTTGTAAGGAGAAAATGCCAGGCAACTGAATAGGGGGGCTTTCCATCCCCTTTGTTTCCCCTCATGGTCGGAAGAGTGAGCAGAATTACCCTATTTATCCTTTGGGACCTGCTGAACAGTCGTCTGTAGAGGGTTTGTAGTTTCAGATCAGAGCCATGCTGATCTCAGACTTACACTGGCTCATCCTGTCTCAAAATGGGCTTTTCTTCCTTCTCCACTTGCTTTTCCATTTCTGTTCAGATGAGGGTTAAGTGGTTCCCTGCTTACCAGACTGTATTTGCACTGCTGCTCATGCATTTTTACACATCCCACACTCCTTCCCTCTCTTTTGTTCCTGGGCTGGGATAGGTCTGTGGGAGAGAAAGTGGGAGTTGTGTCCTCCTTGCTGGTCCCCTGGCCTTGCTTCACACCTGGTCCCAGTACAGTGTAACCAGTGGTCTTCATTCCATTATATCTGGTATGAGAAGTTAGAGACAGGCTCTGTGCTGAGAACAGCAGCAGCACAGGGCCGCCTTTGTGTCCCATCTCTTTCTGTCCCTTCCCCGGTGATCCACATGTATATCTATTTGCCTCCATGTTCCCAGTCTTTTCTAATCTATCTTTCTGTCACACATGCACTCTCTCCTACGATATAGCTGCTGTCTGGACAGCAGTTGTTTTTGTCTGAGCCTACAAAGCCAGCAAGCTCGAGTGAAAGGATTGCTTCTTCCATAATAACTTTTAGTGACTCTTGAGTTGTTCTGGCCCCTCAGCTTCCAGAGGGTCTTTTGTGGCTGGGGACGGAGACTCCTGGGAAGCCTGTCCGTGCTGCCGCTCTCATGCTCCAGCCGTACAAAGAGCCGTGCCTGGATGCAGCAGTGCCGCGGGGAGCAGCGGTGTTTGCTCTCAGGGAGTCCCACACGCTCCCTGCCAGGCCGCCATTCCCAGGGGCCCAGCCCGTGGAGACGGGCCCAAGGGCAAAGCCACTTGGAAACTATCTTTCCTTGTTCTGCTGCCATCTGCTTGGGAAGGTGATTGACAGCCAAAGGGTGACAGGCCACGGGCTGTGCTAATTGTCTGAGGCCCTTGCTCAAACATGGCTGGAGAAGGAGGGGGTGCCAACAGGCAAGGGAAGAATGGGAACCTTTGTGAGGCCCAACATAGTAAATGCCACTTTTGTGAAGATTTAGACTTGCTGAGGTCAGTTTTTAACAACTTGGGATGCTCCAGTCTTTTCCTCTTTCCTTTATCTCTAAAGGCTCCTCTTCCTCCTTTATTTCTGCTTCATCAACGAGCATTGTTTCAGTCAGGCTTGAATCCCCTTTCAGTGGCTTAGCTAAAGAATAGACATCCCATCCTCCTAAACAAGACTCTTTTGGGGCCTACTATTTTTTTTCTTTTCTCTCCTTGTCTCATACGCTGTAAAGAATGCTTCAGTATTCTCAGAGGAATGGGAGCATTTGCATATAAATTTAATTGTGTGTGTTCATGCAAAACTACTCAACTCACAGCAAACTAGCCACAGTTATTAAAATTAATTTGCAAAGGAAGGGAGCTATTGTTTTTCAAGACAAGAGTTGTCAAAGCTTATGTTTTTCTGTGTGCTAAAAACACCTTCTTAGTTGCTTCCTGCCTTTATAGGCACTAGAGCACAGCTGGAGAAACATAACAAAGTTCTTTGGAGAAAGTGGTGTGTAGAGGAACTTATATGGAGGCAAGAGCTGAGAGAAAATCCCAGTGTTTTTCAGTTGCTCCCAGCACAGGATCTCCCTTCTATCAGACATCCCTGCTACTTGCTGAGAGAAGCAAAACAGCCCCTACTGCCTTTAACAGCAGAGATAAACCCAGCTCAACTCCAGCAGCATATTTCCCCACAAAACTGCTTGTACTGCTCTTGGACATATTTCCATCTGCTTTGGGCATGCCTCTCAAAAGAAACCTGTGTAAAACTTGGGGTTGGTGTGTTTGCAAGCCCAAGCACTGTCTGTGTGCGTGAACATACAAGTGAGACAGTGGAACACATCATCCACAGAAGGAATTGCCAGGCTAGGCCTGGAAAGCCAGCTAGTGCAGCATTTTGTGATCTGCAGTAAGAAAATTTTGTCAAGACCTCATGGTGCTTTTCATTGGAAATACAGTGTTAGATAGGAGAAACCTGGCAAAGTCTCTGGATGTACTGGATTATACGCACTCCCTTTTGTTTTTTCCCTTCCCTTTTTTATGCTTTTCAAGATGTAAAGTGTTCATATTTTTAAGGTCTGTCATGATCAGCTAGAAGTCAATGTATGTTGTTATTCAATATGTGCAAGACAAAATCCTAAATGTTTTCCCATGTTTATACTTGTTGGCACTTTATAATTATAAATAACATTGCAGACTTGGCTACCAGCACACAGATGCACACACAAAGCAGCAGAAGGTTTTCTGGAAATTTTGACAGTTCCATACATAATCCATGGATGTGACATGACCCGTGTCTGGTCTTAAAATATATTATCAGAACTATCACGGGCACAATATCCAAAGTAATTTAGCTTCAGACCATGCACAGAAGCATAATACGTAGGTGATTTTGCCACATTGCTTTTGCAACATTTGCTCCTGTGTCACTGATAATAAAACTGTCAGAATGACCTTGGGGAGGTAATAACTGCTCATTGATTTGGATGTAAAGCCTCCATAGTGTTTTTCCCACTGTGTGGTATTTGTTAAAGGAAAAAAAATTACAAAAATGAAGCTTGCTTCCACAATCTCCTTTAAAAGACATAGACGTGGGGTTTATAGAGATGTAGTATGTTTATTGACTGCACACATCTCTAGAAACTCCCAGACTTTGAATTTCCGGGTCCTCAGAGAGTGGCACTAAAAAGTTGCATACACAGAAAATTCTGGTTTCTGTAGTAGTCAGCCTGACAAAAAGCAGGGTGCTGAGCCAGTTTTGATGGAATTTTGTTTACTAGGGTGAGTTAATGAAAACGGTCTTTTCAACCCATCACTTTGGTTTTAGCAAATACCCGAATCCTTTGTATTGTGTCTGTCTTCCTCTTGAGAGTTAATTTCAGCTGCAAGCTCTGGATGTTTAAAGATAAACCTCCTTGTTTGTTGCTAGATACTTTGGAAAATCTATTTACCAATTTACAAATATTAACATTGGGTTAAAAGGGGGATGCAGGACTGCCGGCTTTGACAGTCTGGGCATGCATGGCTTGTCCTCAGTCTTGTACACATTATGTCTCTGACAGGCTGGGAAATCTGGTGGATAATCCCAAACAGTGCCCATCCTTAAGGAAGTTGTCTCAGCAGATTTAAAGTAGAAGGTTTGATTTCATGCACCATTTCATAGGGTTCAACAGTATAGTTTGTATTCTCTTCAGTAGGAATTTTTTTGGCAAAGAATAAAGTTTTGATCACCTAGGGTGGAAGGACTTGGAGGTTTTAAGGGGAAAGGATGGGCAGTAGGAGTAACAGTGATCAGAAGGAACTCTGCTGTGGAACAGGAGCAGACTGAGAGCACTTGCTGAGAGCAAGACTCAGCATGATGCTTTTAGTTCTCATCACTTGATTATGAATTATAAGCATCATTTCAACAATTTAGCGTACAGATCAGGATTCTTTGGTTAGCAGGGAAAGCATATTTTGAGCTACACTATTCATTCTTGTGGCTGCTTTATGTTTAGATAGTGCTGCACTATTCTGAAATTGCACATTCAAAGAATATTTTTTCAAAGTGCCAAGTTTAAGTTCTGCTTTCCCATTCCTGTTACTACAGACAGTATTGGATGAGAATTTTTTTCAGTGAAGTGTGTTCATCTCTAAAAGAAAAGAGGCATGAGTATTTTTAATTGATTTGCAAAAGACAGTGGCTTATATTAATTGCTTTGGGGGATTTCAGCTGAAATTTAGCATGCGAAGGGACACATAACTCTAAGAACACGTAGAAAATACTATTTCAGATGTACTGACCATATAGGCTTTTTAACCTCTCACATAAAGTGATGCAAAATATATCTCTGTTTCTGGTTTCCAGTTTGCTGCATACCGCACTCAAGAGTCAGAGATGGGTTAATTAATTTGAATTAACTACAGGGAACCTTTCCATCGATTTCAGTGGACTGTGGATCATGCTGGTATATAATACAAATTGCTACTTCTTAATTAACCCCTCTACTCTTATCTGATCTCTTCAAGTTACTCACCAGGTGTGCAGGAGAATAGGGACTGAAACCTTGGTCTTGTGTATCAGTGAATGCCATCAAGAGTAGCTTATTCAGCTGGTTCTTCTGTTGTCCTCCAGTCAAATTAGTGCCTGGGATGGGTTTTTTTTGTGCTAGTGAAAGACAGAAATAGAAAAAATCTTTCTCTGTTGAAGGAGGTACCTGCCACTCTTCAGACAGACTCCTGGTGCAGGAACTTGATTCAGAATTTGTTACCCTTGTCAGGGCAAGTCTGCTACCGGCTTCCACCAAGTTTTCTTTTCTCCTAATTTTTAACAAACTGTAATGTTTTATGTTTGCCCAGTTATAATTTAGGGATCCAGAATAATGGTGAGCAGGCTTGAGTGCTGTTCCAGGGAGTGCCTGATTGGATTTGAATGAGGAAAGGTGGTCATCTTCAATCATGATCCAAGGGATGCCTGATTCAGAGGCAGAGAATCTCAGAAGTCTTTTCAAGGTGAAATTGAAGATGCAGAAGACATTGACTATACAGACTTGGTACACTCTTAATATACGTGGTCTGTCTTCACAAGGATGTTTTTTGCTCTGATAAATTCCATGTTCATTTTACCAGACCAGAAATATATTGCATGCAGAAGGGCAATAAAATGTGGCTATGACATCATATCCCAGCTATTGCCAGTGCTATCCATGCCAATGAGGCTACAGACTGAAATGTCTGAAGTCCAGTGGTTTTTCTGGAACAAACTTTTTCTGGAACTGCTAAGAAATTTTGGATGCTAAGTGTGCCATTTTTAGAGCTATTCTCAAGTAAGTTCCTCACAGACATCTGACTTGGGTGGATCTTGGGGAGCTCTAAGACTCCAGGTTCCTGTGGAGTTTTTTGATTGTCCACTCATTGTATTTTCAAGTGGCAGTTGAGCTAAGATGGCACTCCTGCAATTTAATTATTTTGACCTTGAAGCACCTATCTACCACCTTCAATTTTGAAAGTGGCTCCTAAGCTGCATGGACATGCTGAAAATGCTACCATTGATATCTCATTATGTCAGCACAGAACTGGCAAAATTCTCCTTAAAATGTAGTTGTATGTACTGCAGGCTACTCACTTCCTTATGTCATGGGAGATTGAGCTAAACTCCCCAAGTTAATGCATAGTAAGCACAATAGCAAAGATGCTTGCTTGCAGGAAAAAAAAATCTGAAAAAAGTAGATTTAGCCTGCTTTGCAATAAGGAAGCACAGTAAATTACTGTAGCCATTTACCTGTGTACTTTTGCATCCATTCTCTTAAAACAAATAATGTATTATTGATAACCCCATTTCAGAGAAAAAATTGATGTCATGCTCTTTTGTCAATCTTCTTTTTAATTAATGGTGGGTTTGAGAATGATGTTTTAGAAACTTCTGCATGGTTTCAAACCCATCTTCTGTGCATTGTGTCCCCATGATCTAAAAGTCACAGACTGAAATGATCTGCAAGACATTAGACTGGGTGATCACAGGAGTCTCATCTGAAATCATCTTTGTGGGGTTAAATTATGCATCTTCTTTCAGAGATAGCATTATGGAGTCATATCATCCCCCATGTAAATTGCCATCCCGAGTAGCACAGCAGTGTAGCCCAGCAGAGGAGCTGACCAGTGGGTTATCAGGCTGGCAAAGACCACATTTGCTTCACATGCCAGCTTTGTGCACAGTGGTACCACTTATGTACCTCTTAGTTTCATGCTGGGAGTAAGAGAGTCAAAGGGTAGAATGACAATTGAAGGAGGAACAATGGCATTTCTAATGAGAATACAAATCCTCTTATGCTCCAACTGGGCTAACTGGGCTGGGGCACAGTTTATCCAAATACACAGACTCCCAGGAACTGGGAGATTGGATCAAACCCAAAGCTCAGCTGGTTTCCAGTAATGGACAAAATCAGAAATACCAGTGGAAGGGTTAAGACCTGTGCTGTAAACGGATAACAATGATCATCACTTACTCCCATGATCATCTACACAAAGTCTTCTGCTGAGCTGTAATTGAACAATTTATGTCCTGGAGCACAACACTGGGTAATTGTTTCAAAGTGCTTTCTGATATTGATGGTAGATTTGGACAGTCTTGGTATGTAGATACATGAGGAATCACATGAAGAAGACTTCACATGATTCACATTCAATACAATTCCACTGACTGGGCAGGTTGCTGTGCAAGAGTAGGGTGCCTGGAGTAAATAATGTAGAAGGGCAAAGAGGGGGCACCAAGTATTGCGTGTTCACAGGGACTGCTCCTAAAGAGCATAATTTCAAGTAGAAAATGCTCAGTATTGCTGCTTTGCTAGTGACAATGGATAGATGTTGGAAGAGACTACACGTAACATTTCCCATGTATGTACAGGGAAATGAGTATGCCTTGCACTACAGATGTTAGATGCTGTCTTACAGCTTAAGTGAACGTGTGCCTTAGATAGTGTTATTCACAAGCTCTTTCATACCGCCATGAAAAGGAAATGGTTTAACTGCTCAAAATACTGTGCTAGTGATTTGAAAGTCAAGAAAATGCTGCTTGGTGAGCTGGTTCTTTTTCTGCTCTGGAAAAGGGCTCATTTCTTGGAAGATGAGGGATTAAGTCAACTCTTCAAGCTTTGAATCGATTATATCCACACACCAGAGGCACAAGGTGGGAAGGGTAGGAGAGAAAAATGCTTTTTCTCTCCAAATAAAGCCGAATGCTAAAAAAAAAATGTAGACCTGTTCTAAGAAAAATGTTTACCAAAGAAGTTTGAAAACATGTGATATGATTAAGAAAAAAACAAATTCCTCTGTAAAAAGAGTTTATCACTGCAACTCCTTTCAGACAAGTATAACTTAGTGAATTAGCTTTGATGTGAAGTTGGGATAAGAAGTATTTACCTTAAGTGCCATAAACTTGCTTGTGGAGAAGAGAGAGTCATGCAATAGGAGATTTTCAGCACTTCCCTAATACAGAATTGGGAAGAACAACCTAAGGAAATCGACAGCTCTGATAATTTCCCCATGCAGAAAATGCACACTTGACTCATACATAATATTTTACTTTGTCTGAAAGAAGACACTTTCATCTTGATAGTATTAAAAATGTGGGATCTATTTAAAAGGCAGAAGCACCTATGGATTGACCTAATTCTATTATTGTAACTGAAAAGACAAAATAATATTATATGTGGAAGTCTGCATTTTCATAAGGCCATAGAATGTTAAAAGATCAAAATTATTAAAAACTTGAAGAAATGACAGCCAAGGAGAGAGAGGGAAGATTATTCTGTGTGATGCTGAGTTCAGGACATACATTTTAGCAGTGTCGTGCTACATGATTCAAGTGCTAAACTAGTAAATGTTAATATAATATTAGGAAATTATAATGATGAATATAGCTGGATACCATCTGGTATTAACTCAGTTCCCAGGGCATTTAAAATTCTGATTGCAAAGTTCTTTGTAGGATTAGTGGGTTGGAAAGCTGTAGTGAGGAATGTTGTAATTTGTCTGGTGCTAGGATTACTGAAAAGTCAGCCAGTGCTGACTTTTGATGGAAAATACCTTCTTTTTTTTTTTTCTCTTCCTCCCCCCCTTTAAATAAACAACATATTTTAGGGAAATAGTGTGGGGACGGGGGGATTGTTTTTTGGGGTTTTTTTTCAGAAATCTTGTGGGGGAGGGATATTGTGGTTTTGGTTTTTGTTGACAGTTGGGTTTGTTTGGGTTTTGGGGTGGGGGGAGGTGTGCCTTTATTAATGATGGTGCTTTCTGGAAGCTGCAGCTCTGAAGTCTCAGTCTCATTCTTTGTAATCTAAGCTGATCTCAAAAAGCCAGACTGTGTTTGCTGTGCTGCACCACCCTCAGACCTTGCACTGCCATGGGTTTTTCTCCTTCAGAGGCAGAGCTGTACTCACCAGATCCATGCAGGAGAATCAGTATGTGAGAAACACAAACTGCACCTCTCAATCTACTGTTTCTAACTAGACAGCTTTCAGTTTTAGAAACAGTTTTTCTAAGAATTAATTTGCTTTGCATACCCCTAATAAACTTTTCTCAAAGATCAATAAAACATTTTTTCATTCATAAACGATCTTTTATTTTAAAGAAACTGCTGAAAAGCATTGGGTGTCTTAGGCCAGTGACAGAATAGATAAAAACTATAAGCAGTTTGTAAATTTGGTGAATATGAGTAGCCAAAACTTAAGTCAACAGGTTACTGAGAAATAACAGATACAGAAGATAGAGGGGTTGCAAGAAACGTGTTAGGTTTTCTGTGCAGAAGATCAACAGAAATAGTTCCAGTGCCTCAGTGCCCCACAATATATTATGCCTTATTAAGATAAAATAAGATTTTAAAGCACATCTGCTAGCAATGTAAAATTTCAGACAATAAAAGAGGTATCTGGTAGCTTGAGTGCAATTCTTCATCCTTGAGCTTTTGTTAGAGATTTCCATCTGCAGATGTTGAAATTCTCTTTGAGAACTGTTTTTTGTGCTAACAAAACATATGTTTCTCCCCTAACCAATAACTTCCTGTGAGTGTTTTTTGGGGGGGAATTATCTTTGTTCTTGATTGTTTATATTTCCCTTGCTTTTATGTGGGTTTTCATTTCCATGCTGTCTCTCTTAAACCATAATCTTTGCATCTTTCCTGCCTATTACTGCCACACACGAATTTACTGTGTTGCGTCAGTATTTTTTATTTACATATTACTAAGTGAATCAGCTGTGAAATAGAAATTTTGTCCATCCTCAGCCCTTTGGGATTCTTTGAGAACTTGTGATTTCACTGTTAATGTCGGGGGGTTTGTACCTTAACATTCAACATTGGTGTGTTAGAAATTGATGCTATGATGAGAACAGGGTGGCTGTGATGCAGAACAGCTCTATCTTCTGATAGTGTAAATGGCCACTGGAGTCCCAGCTGCCTTAATTAAGCTGATACGCGTGGTTCAGAGGGCTGGCAAGTGCTCCTGCAATCTTGCTCTCAGCAGTTACCTTCAGGCAAAATGAAGGTGCATCTCAGCTTCACATTGTTCTGATAAAACACAAACCTGAGATTTTTAGAAGCCAGTAGAGGATTGGTGTGCCTTTCTTCTTAGGCACCTCTCTAAATGCATCAGTGGGAGGAGGGCTTGAAATTTGGAAGGAGAGACTGAAAAAAAGCTGTGAATGTTTTTTTAATTAAGTCTTCCCTCTCCATTTATTGCTCCCTGTACACAGAGATTTTCTGCTCTTAGCCTTGAAGAAACTTTCATTAGCTCTCTTTGTGTATGCTTTTCAAGAATATGCGGCAGAGAAAGAGCAGCCAAGGTGTGGACATCACAGATGGGGCAAATGTCAAGATATGTTCCTCTGGGAAAACATTTATTTAAGTAAAAGGCTTGGGTGATCAGACTGATTGACTTCCTTCAAGCTGTTCATTTAAGATCTCTCTGTTCTCTGCCTCTTGCAGGACACAGCCCAACTGTCCCACTGGTTTTCCCTTGCAATGTATTTCTTTCACCAGTCTGTCCAGCACAGGCACTTCATTGTTTCCTGCCCACCCAGAGCCAGCCACCCTGGCTGCATGTATGCTGTCTGAATGTGTTATGTGCCAGCAGGTCAGATGCTGAAACACTGTAGTTCAGGATAACTCCTCACTGGGGTCTCTGCTGAGTCCTCCCCACCACCATGACAATGAGACTGAGACGGTGCAGACAGATTTTCCTGCACTGACTCCACCTGCAAGGCTCTGCCTGCTCTGTCCCCCAGGATAAAGGCACATTGGTCAACTTATCTGTGACAGACACTCAACAGAAAGACTTTTTGGCAGTCTCTTTCACATTCTCTTGCCTGCTATGGCACATGTTCTCACTTTTTGTCCTAAGCATCCTTCTTCTTTGCTGTGTAGCTTTAGAGACAAGGGATTGCTCAGCTATTTGAAAAATTTCAGCATTTGTTTTAAATCCATTTCACTTAATGCCCAGGGTCTTTTTCCTAACACTGGTTTTCAAGGGCATTTAGGCACTTGTCTGTATTGTTGGTGGTTTTTCTATAACTTTTAGTGGAGCTAAAGGGACTGTGATTCGCTCTCCCTGCCTTCTGTCTCCACTGATCCCTTCTCAATCCTAATGCTTTTGCTTTCCTATGGAAAAGTGATAAATGGCCCAGAGTGGAGTTTGATGAGGTCAGATGTTACTGTCGGCTGTAAATCCTTCCTGCTTGTTGGTTCAGCAGCAGTCTCTGGCCTTGGACTTTTATGGGTCTCCCAGTGGAGGAGGGACAGGAGTGGTATCACTGTCAGCGCATCAGAGTGATTTGCAGGAGGGTTCTATTGGAAAGCTTCATGCACCTGGAGAGACTCCCCCAAGCCCCAGGAAAAGAAAGAAATCTTCTAATCAGCAATTTGTTCCTGTAGGTAGAGCTCTCCTGCTTATGCAGCGCAGGCCTGCCTGCTCCTCGTGGGGCAAAAAGTCAAGCAGTGCCTCAGGATTAAATGATCTCTCACCACAGATAGCTGAGATGCAGATATAGGTGTACAGAGAGATACTTGCTGGGATAACAATTGTAGCCGTGTCTGAATCAGCAATGTGCTTACTTTGGTTGACATCCAGCACAAGCAAGGTGTGAATATGCATTTCTTTCTTTTGATATGAAATGTGGTAGCCCAGTATATGCTGCAAGCAACAAAGCGTTTGGAGACTGTCAGCTTATAAATCTCAGGTAGCTGGTGGCTACCTAAAGCTCTGCTCTCCCTATGTTTATTCTGTTGAAGTGCTGAAAGAAGAAGGCCTGGCACTGTTGGAATGGCAAAGGATGGCTACACAAACTTACTCCCAAGTTCTTGCGCCGCTGCTGCACATAAGAGATAGGAAAAAATTAATGGAGACTTTAAAATGTAGCTTTACCTATACCCTGAAAAGGTTCAGAGTCAGCCTGAAATTCTGCATGAATTACAAGATGCAAGTATGTATGGCAAGGGAAAATGCTTCCCTAAAACCCACCAATATTAGTGTTGCCATTAGCACGGCATAATCCCCAGATATTGCTATCATTAAATATGTGACAAATTTTTAAATGTATTTAGACAACACTTGAACAGAAAATGAAACACATATAATTTTTTTTTGGTGATAAAAATCCAGACACCCCAGATAAAGAATACTTGCTCAGGAACAGCTTTATTCTGAAATAAGTCAATTAAAGAGACCAAATATTCAGCACCACAGTAGAGGAGCTATTCAAAATGCAGCATTGCTCTCCATTCCTAAGCATTTTAGCTTTGATTTTGGTAACACCTTTTGGGTAAGATTAAAACTCTTCTGACTTGCTTTCTGATTTGGTTTGGGTTTTTTGGTGATATCTTTAATATTCAAAGAGGAGAATCATTAGAAGACTGACATCAAAAATGATGTTTGTTTATTGAATTGTTGCAAGGTGTTGATGTCTTCTGCCTTCTCTGTCTTGTCTCTTTAAACCTGCAGGATCATACAAAGGAACATGAATAGCAGAATTTGCCTCCAGAATTTTTCATTATTAATGATGCTCTATGACTAAATTGGAAATCTGCTACTGTACCCCAAGGGGGTGATTAATTTAGCAGACTAGGAGTTTTGATTAAAAGGGAATGAAATGTCTGACACATAGTCTATTTATCAGTTATTATGATATTAAAACACTCTAATCATTGTGGTGCCTAAATTAAGGCTTCACAGCCTAAATGTCACTTCATAATATTCTTTTAGATCTGTCTGTGTGATACGAGTTTATTATCAGTGGGTGCATAAGAATATAAGTGTATGCAGTGGTCCTTGATAAGTACTAAGCAGACTGGTAAGATCTCTGCTCTTTGTCCCTTTCTCGTTTAAAGAGGAGATGTGAGAGGATTTTTAAGATATGATCTTTATAAGCAATGCATGCAGGACAAGATGAAGTTATTCCTGATGTCCCTAGGGATTAGGACACAAACTTTGTAAAACTGGACTAAGCCTACAGGACACAGAAAAACATCTCACCAGTCTAAGGATTTAAGCCTAAACCAGTTCCTTCCAGAAACCACATGTGCTCTGAGATATTACAGTCTCTGAGAGGTGAAAACCATGTGCTTAAATTAAAGATCAGGGCAGAAATTGGCAGATCTATCAAGAACGGTAATCAACAGTTGGTGCTAAGTGTGTCACTGAAGTCATTTACAGACAAGTAGGAGGCAGGAACAGATGATCATATGTGTCTGTAGGTGCCCAAGAAACAGCTTCAAGCCATGGCATTGACACACCAGCCTTTGCAAGCCACAGAGAAGGGAGGAGGGAGGGCCAAGGAGCTCTGTAGGATACAGAAGCATGGTGTACAGGAAAGGCAGTCAAATACTGGTGGAGGAATGGTGCTTTGTGTTTAGGAAGGCTTGGAACAAAATCAGATCCCTAAACTAGCCATGTCAGCAACTCTGATATAAGTTTTAGGCCTCAATAGGAAAAAAGCTACATTAGGACTAAATTATCCATCGATTTGAGAAAAAAACCCAAACAAACCAAATGAAATGAATAAAAAACAAAAAAAGCAAAGAAGCTGAAATGGCTGAATGGCAGGTAAAACATACTAAGAGCAAGAAGGCATTCTTCAAGTAGCTGGGGCCTGACAAATGAGGAAAGTAGATAGGCTCATAAGGCATTTTATAGGAGAAAATGCAATAAGAAAGGCTAGAAGAGTTGGAGAAACTTACAGAAATAACAAAAAAATCTCTAACAAGTCCTGTGTCAAACATGTGAAGCAGGAAGCTTGCTGGCATCTGTAGGCTCAGTAAACAATACACATGCAGAAGAAGTGTTCAGAAAAAATAAAAGTTTTGTGATTTTGCTGTGAAGGGACATGGAGGAGTTCCCACAGAAGAATTCCTCTCCTATCAGATGTCAGGGATGAAATAGGTCATGTGGTATCTATATCATCCCCTAGCTTGAGTTCTGGTACCAGAGGATAAGGACCAGTGTCACACAACTTTTTAAACCGTTTCTTGAGAGCATCCTATAATAAATACATTGATAGAAGCTCAAATAATAACAGAATAATAACAGACTGAACAGAAGCATCAATAAATATCATAGTGGCAAAAAGCCAGACAGGGTTCTGAGATTAAAAGTCATGATTTACTAATCAGTTGGGTAGCACTGGGAGAGTGAATGTGTGGGTTGGGCAGTACTGCTACCCCTTTCCTCAGGTTAGCCTGGGCACAGATCCAGGAGTTGTGCTTGCTTTGATCTCCAAACTGTCCTGCAGTGCATTGATGTATCTCCCAATCTGAAGACAGGCACAGAAGGGGTTACCTTACTAAAAAAAAGACCCAGAACTGTAAATAATCATCATTTGGAGCTGCCTGGAGATTAGGATGTGTTTTTAAGAGAACCAGGATGTGAAATAGAAGTGGGGTAACTACAGGGGATAAAACCAGATGTTAAAAGAGAAATTATCAGAGAAAACAGTACTTTGTAAACAATGCTTTTAAAGACATGAGGGATCAAGGAGAACGTGCCCTCTGAATAAGTGGCAGATATGGGAAAAAGAATTCTCATCAGTCTCTGCTTTTAGGATTCATTCTTCCCCTAGCCTAAAACCAAAGGAGATCTGTGGGAGTAAGAGATCTTAAGCACAGGTTTTGTTTGTAAAGAAAACAAGCAGAAAACTGGCAGAAGATAAACACTTCCTTAAAAAAGGAATGTAAGCCAAACCCCAGAAAGCACCCAGCACAAATGGGAAGGGCAGCACTTGCCTCCCCTCCGCTGGTGCAGGCTGGCTTGCTGCCTGCTGCTGGAGGTGCTGCGGGTGAGGATGTGTGTGAGAGGCAGCCTGGATGCTGTGCTCCCTCCCTCCCAGTCCCCCGGGGCCCCTGCAGCTGTTTGAGGCTGCATGAGAATAACGAGGACATTGCTCTGGATGTGACACCGCCTCAGCTGGGTCTTTAGGAAAGCTCTCTACAGCTATTCTCCCGAGTCCTGCAATAATCTGCAGCCTGAGTGGATAGTGCTGGTGGGCTCAGCATTTTCCTCTATTTTATTTGCCTGTTGAGGGAAAATATTGCCACTACCTCTGTGGTTCCTTTTAAATTGATGGAAAGCAGTAAGATATTGAAAGAAGGGGCCAACATTCCCTGTCAGCATAAGGGTGAGGGCAATTATACAGAGAGCAGGTAGTTTTGCATCACCTAGTCCTGCTTAGTTATACCAAACCCAAATTACATCACTGGACTGTGCTCTGCAGAGGATTCCTGATGGGAGTATTTGCCAGGTCAGCAGCCAGATCGTTGGGCAGTGATCTGTATGCTCTCCCACTCCTGTTGGGACAGTTTAAATACTCTGTGACTGCTGATGTCATACCTGCCCCTCTGCTGGGGTTTGTGTAGAAGGTTTGATTGGTGGTGTTTCAGCTACTGGACTTGCAGCCTTGATAGCAACTTAAACCACCAGGGATTGTGATGTTGAGTCTCTGACTGCGGGAGACCAGGCCTCTTTCCCTGTGCATAGCACAGAAATTCCTACATGAGATCTTTGGTCTGTAGCCTCCTGGGAATCTGGCCAGGAGGATTGGGATGGTGGTATTTGTTGATAAAATAAATGCAATTTATCTTGTACACTGAGTTTCCATTATTTTCAGTGGGATTTTGCACAGTAACCCAAGGCAGTGTGTGAGTGAGGCAGAAAAGTGCTAACCTGATGGAAGCCTGTGGTTAGCCAACACATGGAAATAGAAGGAGTTTCTACATTTCTGTGAGAACACTGAATTTTATGTGATCTTTTACAATATCTTCAATTCATTGTTCTGGGTGTTGATTTAGTGACCTGGAGCTTTCCAAGGTGGAAATCGTTAGAGAGAAAAAACCTATCCATGAGTTAGTGATAGAAATATCGCTATCCTTTTATCTCTTTCCTACTTTGATTTCTCTGGAGCTTACCTGAGCTGTCTGTCATCCAAAGGACATTTTTATACCTGTGCCAATAAGCAGTGAAGTGTTCATGAAGGGCACAGCACAGTGGCAGTCTGTGAGGGATACAGTGAAAGGCTTTCATTTAACACCACTGTACATGGCAAACCCAATTTTCAGCTGTATGTATCAGCATGGCAAGTCTTCTTGTTCCCAGTCAGCATGCTACAGGGTAATTCAGAATACAGCTTATTGCAGGCTTTGGTTTCTCTTCCAAGATTCATTCCTTTTCATCCCTTTCTGTGCCAAGTATAATAAACAGAACGGGAGCTGAAGGCAGTTTGGCTGGGGAAACAACATTCAATAATTAAAAAAAGAAAAACCTAACAACAAAAACCAACCCCTCAGAAAACAAAACAGAACAAAAACGCTGGTCAGTAAAAGAGGTAGAAAGACACCTTTGCTGACAGAGGAAGGGGGAAAGTAGGAGAAGGAAAAGACACATCTGAGCTGTTTCTCCTGCCCTTCTCAACCAGCCTGAATGGAGACTGTGCATAGTAAGTATAGAGATTTCACTATTTCCTATCCAGGTAGGCCATGCTTTTTCAGTACTCCCTTATTACTGTCAACCCATTGAAATCAGAATGTCTGAGAGCACGGTGTCCCTGGATAGCCCTTCTCCTGAGGAGTGAGGACACCAGCTAGGTGGGAGGTTAGAGTGAGAGGTCAATGCTGTGGTCTTGAGTGTCCTTATGAAAATGAATATTGGCATTTGGGCCATAATACCTTAAGCAGCCTGGAGAGAGCTGGAGCATGTTTTGGGGGAAATGGAAAAAAAGAGCAAGACAATGAAAGGAAGGCACACTGGTTCTGCTTTCTTTGTGTGCTTAAATCCTCTGAATAAGAGGATCTGAATGCAGATATATGAGCTCTTAAAATGCTGCGCTTCTGTCAGCTCCTTCCCTAGTGTTGAGTGTGAAGAATCTCATAACTGCGAGGCACTCCTTTTGACAGGGAGAGGATCATCACTGGGATTGACTCCAAACGCTAACTATTCCAGATGAGCCTAAACGTTAACTATTACAGATGAGCATTGCTGTAATAACAAATTATCCTGCATCTTCTTACAGGGATATTCTTGTCTGTGCTTTTCTGGGCATTATGAAACAGAGAATTACATAGATGAACTGTGGAGCTGATGAACTTTAGCAATCCTTGTGTTTCCATGTTTTATCTGGACTACTGTAGTTTGGTACTACTCCCCAGAAAGGGTTGA
Source organism: Drymodes brunneopygia (assembly GCA_013400955.1). NCBI lineage: Eukaryota > Metazoa > Chordata > Aves > Passeriformes > Petroicidae > Drymodes > Drymodes brunneopygia. Next base: position 493,005 of record VZTZ01035714.1, on the reverse strand, counting down.
ATAGTGTTTGGTGCCTGGCTAGGGACCTGGCTCTGCTTCCTAATACCTGTTGGCAGTTTCCTGTGGGAACCTGGACTGTGCAGTGGAATCACTCAGACACAGAGTGCTGAAGGTTCCTGCTAGGCCAGTCGGTTGTGATAATCTGCTGCCTGTGACCTCATTAAAACAGCCTGATTGGGGCTGCTAATCACATAAATAAAGAATTAAATCATAGCATTAACCTTCTACAGGGAAACCTGCCCTGGCAACACTGACAGAATTAGATCTATTAATTATTTAGAGGGTCATTTGATAGAAATGTATATAGATGGCAGATTATGAGCACTTGAAGCAATAAGTTAACCATAAATTTTTGCTCTGATAAGATTCTTTTCATATTTTCCTCTTAATGTCCCAAACTAAAAGCTACCTTGCATTTTTTTTTACTAGGACTGCATCATTACATATCATTTATTGTATGTATATCAATCAAAAAATACTATGCCCCAGCATCAAGGATTTTTGTGCTCCTTTTGGCTCTTGAGGCTCCTTTTTTATTAGAAATTCTTCCTGTGCAAACAGTTTCCATAGCTAAATTCAAGGCCAATTTCACACTTGCTATAATGCTTGGAGCTTGTTTGGTGGCGAGGGGGTTCAGAGTGTTGCCTTTTCCCCCAACCTGGAAAAGAAACTCGAGATCATTTTAGCAAGGAGGTAATATAAAAGGGGATCTTTATTTTGAAGGTCTTCAGGAGCAGTTATGGAAAGGTGTCCATAAAAGCTCACCCCCTCCAGGGGTGGCTACATATTTATAGCTTTTAGGAAATTAGCATAATTGATTAAAAGCAACAATTAGGAGGACAAGTGGTGATTCAATTCTCCCCAAGGTCCAGCCCCTTCCCTGGAGCCCCCCTGTCAGCACTGGCTGTACTTTGTTTATGAAAATGTACCTCAGAGTTGTTCTCAGCCTTGGATCCCAGGAAAGAAGCGAAATAGGACAGGGCCTTGTACCCCCCGAGGCTTGGAGCTCTGGAAATTTTTTTGTCTTTCTGCCTAGGGAAAAGCCATGAAAAAGTACTGGGAAAACTAGCAATTAATACAATAGACTACAAAGCTATAAATATATGTGCAAAGAGTACAGAGAACATATAAAAGAAAAAAGGCAAAACCCAAACAGCATCAAGAGGACCAGAGCACATTTCCTGTCCACTCCTGAACTAAAAGTCAATGTGCAGAAAATCTGTCTCACCAGTGTTGTGGGCTACCAGGATGCTTTCTGCAGTGGTCCTCTACTGTTACCTGTGGAGGTATTCAATTCCATTAAGTGCCTAGCAGATTTTCTCTTCTGTCTCTGAATTTCTTGGAATAAAAAATACTCCTGAATCAGATGGGACGATGAGTTCATTGTTTTACTGATTCTACTGGGCTTGCAGGAGTGACAATGGTACTAGATAGGCTTGTTTGCTGACCAGAATTTGAATGCATGTTTGCAGATAACACACAAAAGGTTTGGGCATGTGGAGTGGAGGAGGGTGGGGAGACTGGAGGGAAATCTGTCATTATTTATGGAAATATCCAGTATTCATGGAGCCATCTGCTGTGAATGATTCAAGTCTGAGAAGTGTCATAAAATGAGAAAGCATAATGTAGAGAGAAAAAAAAACTGAAAAAAACCTTTAAATTTGAATCACTCAGAAACCTGAACCAGGGAATATATAGCCTCAGACTCTCTCTTTCTAAAGATGCTTTGTAAATTTTCCTGCCAGATTGAGAGATAAAGATAGATGATATTTCTCAGGTTCCTTTCCTCACCCTTCTTGGAACAATTAATTCCATTTGTTCATTTCCAGTCCTTTAATTATTGATCACATCATTTCCTTTTTTCTTTCTCACTGTTCTGGGCTACAAGGCAAGGGA
>VZTZ01035714.1:334634-491102 GCA_013400955.1 Drymodes brunneopygia | reverse complement strand
AAAAAAAAAAAAGGTGTTTAGGAGACTGCTTAAACCTTGAGGCATTGTGAAGATCTTTACCATACCACAGTTTTCTCTCTGATAATGAAGCCCCACTTTTGTTGTTAGAATTTTATCAATACTAAGAAATTTTATTAAGGGCAGGACCTTCATAGCACTTCTCTGAAGAGAGTCTCAGGCAGAGGATGGTCTGCTTCCCTGTACTGTGCTCTCTCAGTTCAGATCATTAATTTATTGATTTGCACATGATGCTCTGTAAAAAGTGAATATAAACAAATAGTGGAGAAACCAAGGCAAAAACCAGGAAATTTTTTGCACAGCTGCACTGAAGGCTTCTGAGAAAATCAGGAATAGACTGTGTCTTCCTCAGTCTGAGAGACTGAGAGACCTGGTCCAAGTCCTTGCCTTGGGAGCAGTTGGGAATCCCTTTGAAACATTTTTTTATCTTTCCTGCTTCCATGTGTTTTGGTTACAGTTATAGTGGCACACCATGTTACCAGCAGATGCTGTTATGTGGCTGGGTGTGACTGTCTTACCATATCTCTTTTCATCTCTACCATCTTATTCTCTGTCTACTCATCACTCCTTGCTGAAAAAAAAAGTCTACTTTCCAGAACAATGGCATGCTAGAACAGAAATTTATCTTTAGCCTGATTTCCTCTCCTATAGTGTCACAGTCCAGGACTATGGATTTAAAAATCTCCTTACTATTGTATTGGCTTTTAAAAATACTTCCTTACCTTTAATTAACTCAGTAATTTATATTGGGTTGTCTTGACATCCTTCAGTGTTCCCATTTGCTGTGCAGGGCTGCCTTTCTTCTTCCACTCTTCCAACTTCATGCCTTAAAAATCACATCTCCATCCCAGCAAGGCACATAAGGATATGCTGAAGCATCACAGATTTCAAATGATGTGATTAAATATATTCCGAGTTCTTGCTCAATTTTGCACAAACACCTTTCTTCATGAGGAAGCCAACAGAGCAGTAGCATAGATGCACATCCACTGCTTCCTTCTCAACACAGGGATTCCTGTTTTCTCTGGATGGGAGTTTTGTGATTTCCAGGAGCTAAGGGCCTATCAATGCAATACTAGATAATAATAATAATAAATATGAGAAGGGACTTTAAGAGATCACCCAGTGTCTTGTTCTTCAAGGTGAGAACAGCTCTACCTTTTTCTTGTCCAAAGCGTTTGTCTAGCCTTGAAAAATGAGCCATAGTAGAAGCACAGCAGTTATTTTCTGATGTTCAAAACATGTCTAATCTAAGTCTCCCTCAGCCATGACTATGTGATCTGTTCACTGTGCATAGAGAAAACAGACTCTGCTTTTCATTTCTGCCTTTTGCAACCCTTGAAAGTTGTTATTTGGTCAACTCTGCCATTTCTGCAGACCTTTTACAGTTCTTGAGGAGCTTGTGTAGCGTTACAGCCCAACTGCTCTTAAAGGCAGGTTTCACTTCTTTGAAGAAAGATGCCCTAGCTCCTGGTTCAGGAGACAGCAGGTGTTGGGGTTTTTTCTCCAGCATCTCCTTAGCTCTAGAAACAACTCCTTCCTTTTTTGTATATTTGCTGCCCTTCGGCTATGTTTTTTTACCTATAGCAGAGAAAAAGTGAAACGAGTGCACCTGGCTATGAATTACAATGCTGTGGGATAGTCACTGTAAGTTTTTGGACAGGTCATTTGTTCCTTTCTTTAATTATACGGGGCTTGTTCCAGCCACGCTCATGCTGAGTAGCACCTCATTCATTCAGCAGCCCCTCAGTAATCAATATGTCTGCAGGGGAAGAAATACTGTGTACAGGTAAGGGAACTATCACTTCCCATGGCAGGGCCACTCTTTTCTCTCAGCTCTATCAAAAGTTATGCTTAGGCCAGTAACGAAAAAGTGATTGCACGATGACATCTGTGAAGTACACAATCATACTGTCTGCAGTGCACTGGAGAACAGTCATTTGTTTGCTTGGGACACCAAACCCATTGCAAAAAGCTGTATTTGCAGCTAATCACCACAGTGATTTCAATTTGCATTTAGCCATTGTGCTAACAGAGGCAGCTGGAAAGAGAAAAAAAAATCAGCACAAATAAACACAGCCATAAGTACTGTCAGTGTTTAGCACCAGGAACTGCTGGAAGTAATGCTGATGCCTCCAGCCCAAGAAATCTTTTTAATGTGAAATGATATATATGAGGCCAAAAGAGGAACACATTTTGTCTTGTTTGCTTAGACTCCAGAATATATCTCTGAGTCTCTGGATGTAATGATTGCTTAGGCAAGTCAAACACTGTATATCACCTGCTGAGCATCTGATTCAGTGACTGGGTGGATTGAAGCCAATTTAACCAGCTGGAATCTGTAATATTGACTTCAGTGGTGTGGTACTGATCTATATCACACAGAGGACTTGGCCCAGAGACAAAGGGAGGTAGAGTTTCCTTGGGGTGACATCTTTCTGCAAGCCAAGGCGGACAGCATCTGTCTTGCACAACCTGGTTGTCCTAGAAGTGGCGTGTATTGCTTATGGAGTACCACGGAGTTTTATCATTCTTCGGCTCCTTCTTAGACAGGGGATGGCAATCAGGGACAACAGCCAATTTCTTCTGGTTCTATCCTTCTACTTCACGGCTGGTGCCATCTTACAGCAATTCTGGGACCAATTCTCTGAGTGTACTGACTCCCTTTGTGCAGATTTCTGCAGGCATGTTTGCTGCTGTATAGCACTATTTTTGAGGAAGGGAGGAGGCTTAACTTGGCTCTAGATTCCCCTTTTTCCCTTTCACTTTGCTGAGGAGACAGACTGGGCATAAGACTTCATGTGCTCTGCAGAGAAGTCCTGCAGAGCCAAGTGGGACGGGTAGGCATAAACAGCAGCAGAGGACAGGCAAGGCAAGACCTCACTCTGGGAGTGCTGTGACAGCCCTGGTGCTCAGTCTCTGGCCATGAGAGTTATTATACTACAGTGCTGTTGCTCATCTTTATTTTCTAGCTAAGTGACTTCATTTCACTAAATCTCTCCAGCTTTCTGTATCTCCATAACCAAGAAACCAGAGGGACAAAAGGCTAAGCAGAATTTATTATTGCTCTTTAGTACTATCATATCTTTTGTCTTCTTTTTAAGATTCATGAACCTCCATTCAATTAATTCATCAGAAGCCTGAAAAAGCTAATTGTGCGTTCATATATTTCCATAGGCACGGGCTCATTCCTGTGCCAGATGTCTATAATACCTGATCCGTGCAAATGGAGCTGGGTTTGTGGCAGCCTGCTGCCCAATCTAATTAATGCTGTGACACCAGTTCTCCTAAGTAGGAATGGAGTTTGGATTTTGCATAATTGTAAGGCCAGGGGTGGGCATGGTGAGAGACAGGGACCTCAGCTCTGTGTCTTGGCTGAAATCTGAAATGCCAGTACTCCATTCCCAGGGGTCCACATATAAGAAGACAACGCAAGAGGATGCTTTTTTGCACAAAGAGGGCTCAGAAAAATCTGTAGTGCACTGTGAAGCCCTATCAGCTGTTTGAAGAGACAGAAGGGGCTTAATAACTTAACTGGGAATCCCTCTCTAGTTTTCTCTGACTGTCTTAAGGCTGTTGTTGCCTCTGAGTCAGACAGTGCCAGACTGGCCACTGCATAATTTCACGTGCTGGGCTTCCCAGGGCAGCATCAGGGCTTTGGTGGCTTGTGCAAGTGATGTTTGTAAGTCCATAGGGCGAGGACCATGTGCATTGTCACCTCGTTGCCTTCTCCAGGCAGGAAGAGTCTCCTTTCTTTGGGGAAGATGCTATTCTCAGGCCTGAATGAAATTTTCTGCTTTTCAAAGCAGGTTGCAGCCAAGCACGGCTTGCTTTTATTTTTGTTGTTCCTAGCATTATTAGGACACAGCTTGCTTTCAAAGATAACGATGTGGAAAAACAATAGCATCTTGCCAAACTCCTTTACTGTACCATTTGCAGGTTGTGCTATTTTATCAGTGTCTTAATATGTACATTAGAATGGTGTGAAAACTGTTTTGTGAGCTAAAAAGGGAATGAAAATATTGAAATAAGTCTCTTTCTGCCCTGTCAAACAGACCTACCTTCTTCTGGTACTTTTCCTTTTCTATCATTGTGCTGTATTGCAGGGATCTTGTTTAGCATATAAAAAAGTACTGCACTCTATTATCAAAGACATATTTGTTAAAACATGCATATAAAAGGATTTGTAATTGAAGAACAGCTTTGATATATTTAATAGGATGTAAAACTGCCATTCCTTTTTAATAGGAGATGCTTTATGTGCATTAGAAGTAATATAATAATGCCTCTTCACTGTGCTCTACCCATTAGCAGACTGTTTTTTCCCTTTCTTTTAGTTAATCTTAAAACTTTAATGTAATCTAAACACATTGACATCTTTTTTTTCCTTCCCTTTCTATACTTGGAAGTGCTTTGAACTGAACTTTGTTTCAAATAAGGGCTAGCAACAAACATGGCATCACTATACAGGGCCCTGGTGCCGCCTGACAGATGGTCCATAAGCCAGCACATCTCCTTGCCTTAGGAATGTTAACAGTAATGGGAGTGTGGCTGCATGTGCGAGCGAGCACGCCTGAGAGTAACCTTGTGAAGAATGAACAGCTATAATGGCATTCTTTTCTATATTCCCATGTCTCAAATGTAATCAAATACCAGAGCAGCAGAAATAGAAAATGACAATCAAAACAAAAATAGTAATAGCTTTAATAGCTGTTTCTGTGTTTCAGTCTCAGAGTGTTTTACCAGAAAGCATTGTTAAATTCAGGAAATAAGGATGTAAGCTGGTAAAAAGAAAGTATGCTAAATCTGACTGGTGTTTTGGGGTACCTGTGGTTTGGTGTTTCATCTTACACAGAGCTGTTCTCTACTCCTTTCAGAACTCAGGATCAGAGTTTTCAAGACGGCTAATCTAAATTATTTATTCAGGAAAATCGCAGATGTGTCTCTGAACCTTGTTTGAGGAAACCAGGAAAGAAGCCATTTCTTCTGATTTCTGGTCTAGTGCCTCACCAGCACCCAGCAGTACATATTAATCATGGTGGTTGTAAGAATATTCACAAAATGCCTGAGATACTGCTGCTTCATGAAAAAGCAGAGACCATCAAAAGGAAAGTATCTCTCTCTTGTTTCAATGGCATTACTTTATTGACCAAATAAGTGTAAATGCACTTCCTCCTTTTCCTAACACTAGCTTTTGGTTCACTTATTCATGTGTCCTTTCAACATGAAGATGTGCTAGTGATTGTGCTAGGAGGAGCTGGACAGCTGTGAGCCACGGATGTAGTCCTTTGCAGAATAAATTTGTATGTGTTCACCTTGTTTTTGTGGCAAGGGCCGAGCACTGGCCTGGCACACAGGTGAGGTGACATGTTTGAAGATGTGTTTTGGTGACTGTACAGATGCTGGTGTCATCCAGGTCTGTTTGTAGGAGGGAGTTGCAAATCTGTGTCTCTTTGTTTCCCAAAGAATTTTTGGAAGAATGACTGTTCCTCTAAGCTGACAAAGTGGGATGGCAGAAGTGGCCTGTCATCTCTCAAGTGACTCAGCCTGACCATTCTCTATAAGAATGGCCTGATCCCCTGCTTGGACTGTAGTTGCCCAGTGCTGCAGCTTCTGCTGCCTCTATTGCTTTTCTTCAGGAGTGTTTTTAACCTGGATCTTCTGACCTGCACTGGAGCCCACAAATAGCCAGGTCATCAAGTAGATGTATCCATTCAAACAACACAGGTATCTGAAATACCTGTTAAGCTGTGTATGTAAATATTTGAATGTCACAATATATTCTACTAGTAAAATTCGTGAGTGACAGACAGAAAACTCCATTTCATATAGAGAAAATGACATATTGTTTTCATAAAGGGAGGCAGTGCAAGTCATTCAATTTGCATTTGGATATTGCTATTGTTCAGTAAGTGTTGTGGTTTTGGGTGCATAGTGTAAGAATCACACAAGGAAGTATAAATGTTTTCTGAAACTGGTTCTCTCTTGCAGATGGAAATCCAGCTCCCATCTCTGCCAATATATGAATTCTAAAAAAACAGGTGTATTCATTAAGTGTCTGGCTTATGAAAAAACACAGTCTTGTTTTCCAATGAAGCTGGTCTGCAATTTGGGCTGATTTAAGGTAGGTTTAAATAGGAACTAAATAAAAAAAATTCAAGGCAGAATTCAGAGATATTTTCACTGTTTTCTGTGTCAGCACACAACTTAAGCGAGTACAGTTTAAATACCAAGTCAATTGATTGTCATAAATTCCTCAGGTGTAACTAAGTTGAGTTAATTCTGGTGATGACCAGCTACGTCAATCAAATGGATGAAACATTTGGGAAAAAAAACCCCAAAAACAAATCCAAAAATCAGAATGGGATTTAGAACAAGTTGATGGAAGAAAAGTACTACAGTCAAGGCATCATAAGAATTCTAGTCTGGGTTGTTGGAGTTTTTTCTGATTAAAAAAAAAAAAGCCATACTGGCAGAAGTGGTCCAGTGAAGTCTTGGACAAAGCCCTGCAGTGTGAGCTCCATATGAGGCGTGAGTTCATCTCAGACCTAGCCTGACTCTACTGGAGAAAATTAAAAGTTATTTACCCATTTCAGTCAAGTTCTGGATTATGCCTTTTCTGATCAAATTAGCTCTTAACTTTTTCTTGCAGGACAAAGACATTGGCCTGGAGCACATCACTAAACAGAAAATTAATTACAGTTGTCTGCTGTGTGTCAAATGCTTGTCACTGGGACTAAATCCAGTAGTCCCCATAGATCTCCAGGCCACTGGACATAGGTAAATGATGTGGTTCTGCTTTTGTTCATATTTAGTTCTGTACTCAGGTAGCTAAGTTTTCAAAGTAGCCATCCTCATGAGAGTAAACCTGTTTTCAGTCAAGGATACCAGGTGTAAGTCACTACAGGTGACCTCAGCATTTGTATGTTTAAAGATCAGTATATTTGAAGCTGTTCAGTCCTTTGTTAAGAGTTAGGATAAATACTCCAGAGAATTTTAATTCTAGCTCAAATGTTTAGCTTTTCTCTCCTCTTCTAATTACATAGTAAGTGTAAGGAAACTATTTGGCTAGAATTAAGTATAAATATGCATTCTAATAATCATATGCCTTCTCTGTGAATAGAGGTCATGACGGACTGAAAACAATACTGCATTATTTTAAATATGCTTTAGCAGTTTATTTCAGGAAAAAAGGACAAGCGGGATTTACCTAAGACAGAGTACTTGGAAAAAAAAATAGTTGAAACAAAGCATTCACAAAAGTGTATGAACTACAAGGGATAAAAAACAGAGTACCTTGATTTAAAAAAGGAACAAATCCTCTATTTTAAGCAACTGCCTATGACCAAGTCCACTACAGGGAGCCTACCTCACTTTCTTCAGTGTCTGGCCTTTCATATCAAAGAGAATACATTGACAGTGCAAGTCATGCTTTTAGTGGGCTTCAAATAACAACTAAATGCTACCTGTTGGCCAAATAAATAGGCGTGGATTCCTTAAGACATCTTTCAGTCTGGAAAAAAAAAGGTGTCAGTTTATCTTGGAAAGGCATTCATAGAAGCAGAAAAGGCACGTGTAGCCTTGTCTGAGAAACATTAATTCCAGTTATTCTAAATATTCCCAAAACACAACAGGAAATGTGCAGTTCAATACTGATAATTTTGGTTCATAGGAATAATGAAAGCTGTGCTTTTGAAGGCACTACATTTTCAAGAGGAAAGGGGAAGATATGGGCTCAATGTCATCTCTCTGGTGAAGCACAGTATGGAGCTCTGTGAAGATCCCACAAGTATGAGCTACACCCACAGAGCAGAGGTATGGCACTTCCAAAATTAGCGCTCCCCTTCACACAGAATTAGTCTTCTGGGAATTAATTTCTTCCCTCCACTCCCTGAAATGTGCAACAAATATTTTAACCTTGAAACACCTTTCTGCCTCTCCTAAACCTCACTGAAAATAAACCTAAGAGTCCTAGTAGTCATCTGTGAGGCTTAGAAGGTAGTGTTAATGTAGTCTGCTTCCACAGAGAAATTTCACTGAGCCTCACTGATGCACAGCCCTGGACACACAGAAACAGAGTGGTCAGTCTCCCCTGAGAAATAATACCAGGTTCAAACTGTCCCTCTTGTGTGAGGTATTGATTACATTTTCTTTTTTTTAGGAGTGGAAGTTTATTACTTATTTTCTGTCTTCACAAGCCTGTGCCAGTGGAACAGGCACTTCTTCGTGCAGTGTGAGGATTTCTTGATGCCTTAGTTCTGGTCTGTGAAAAAAAAAAATCAAAGCAAAAGGATGCAAGGGAGTATGACTAAAGATATGTGATTAATTGTGTGGGGGCAAAAAATCCACAGGACTTTTTTGTCTCCACAGATGTCACAGCCTAACAGTGGGCCTGCCCAGAGCCTTTTCATGCTGCTCTTAAAGGCAATGTCTCAGAGCCTTGGGGGCTCACTGAGGCTCCAGAACTTGCTGGTTGGTACAAGTGCATTGGTGCTGCAACTGACTCCTTGAGCAGTTGCTTGTCCCTGAAAGTTACTCTTTTAGCTGTTCTCAGGATGATGCTGGCAAGGTGACAGGAATTCAGCTTCTCACCCAGGCAAGGGAGAGAAGGTGGCTCTCCTTTGCTGCAGCATGTCCTACTAATAAAACAAACCACATGTTCATTTTGCAAATCTGTCCGTTGTTGCAGAAATCTGTCACCTCTGTGAGCCAATAAAAGAGGCAAGACAGCAGGCTGAGTTGGATTTTGGGAAAAAGTCAGCTGCTGTTCATGTGCACAATGGAAACGGAGGTCTCTTAGAAACTGGGACATTTGTCTGGGTCATTAAACAGAAGCTGTGGGTCACTTACAGGAAATGGGGTGCTGTGGGTAGTGCCTGGAGAGTAATAATGAGAGCCAGGTAATGGCATCCAGTCAATTACAGTCTTATGTTGGCATTGTCTAAAATGGAAAACCCAACAGTCTAAAAGGCTATAACACTGATTCTGTAGAACATTAAACTATTACTTTATGCTGATGATATCCTACTGTTAATTAAGGACTCGCATGCTTCCCCTCCTGCTTATAATGAATATTGCTCTCTGAGTACAAAGTTATCATTGCACAAAATTAATGACTCTGAGACTGCAGTGATGCAGCTTTCTGGAGTTTGCCCTTCAGCCCTACTCACCTCATAGAATCTTAAGTGGGCACCCAAAAATATAGTACAAATACTTAGGGGCTGATATTAACAAAGCCTCAGACAATGTAATTAAAAACCATTTAAATCCAATTATCAACAGGCAGGAGAAGATTTGGAGGGATAGCCAGAGCTAAAAAAAAGCAAAGTGTGTTATTCAGTTTGCCATCCCATCAGGTTGTTAAAGTAGAGATGAGAACATCATGTAAAGTCAGCACCCTCTGAGTTACTGTCATAAATGAGCTCACGGCAGTATTTCCCACTGGCACCTACAGTTACGTGTGTTGAGTTTACTTTGAGCATAAATGTACATAAATGCCTATAAATACAACAACAAATTCTAACAATGACTAATAATTATATTTCTGACCCACATCTAAAAAAAAAAAAAAGACAGGAGTACTTCACCTACTACTGAAACTCAGCTGTTTCTTTAAAGATTGGAGCACACCAGTACCATATTCAGTACACAGAATATGACAAAGCCTAATCAGTACTGCCGAGTTCATATTTACCCACAGCCCAGGCTTCTGATGCAATAAGCTAGCAAAGTTTCCTTAAAAGTCACTCTAGAACTTGTTGAACAGCTACAACAACTACAGTATATTTCAGATGACAGAAATCTCAGAATGCAAGGATGAATTAAAGATGCCACATGAAACATTCAAAAAGTATTTATAGCTCTTGGGATGAGAAATGGTACTATTCCCGTTAAATGTCATATAATTGGCCCAATTTTATGCGCCAAAATCATGCAGATTTTTATGGTGTTTTTCTTCCTAAAAGGGATAATTTTGAATGAAAATTGCTGTATTTTAGGTAAGATTGTCTTTTTTCTCTTCCTCATACTGTAAACTAATACTGATGTTAAGCAGAGGGTGCATTTCAGTAGTGGCTGGAACAGATACATCTTTCTGGAAAGCACAGTAAATCCTTAGTGATGAAAAGAAATATATAAATATAAATCAATTATTTTTGGACTGGGTTGAAAAATTAAAGTATGATAGACAGACTGATTTGAACACTATCCTAGAGATTATGATGTTTTTGGCCATTCAACATGTTCTGTGGAATTAATTTTACCTCTGAAAAAAGGCAGACAAGATCCATTCTAACAAGTGTGGTCAGGTTTTTCCAGTCTATTGTGGAATTAGCCAGGTGGGGCCAGACAGCAGAAAGATCTTGCTGGGGAAATGTTCAAAGCTATTGTGCATGACAGCTGCCTACCAAAACAGAAAGCTCATATGTGCTAGAGAAGGCAGTGATACATATTTGTGATAAGATAGGGGTTGCACATAAAAGGTGTCAGTGAAAGAACAGTCTGGACAGCAACAGATAAATGGAGAAGCTGCTGCTGGTTGGAGAACATGAGCCATGCTGCACATCCATGGCTATAAAGAGTGCATTACCCTAACAGCTTTACAGCAAAAAACATGCAAGATAGTGCTGTAAATACTTGAAGCTGGCAAAAAATGTTCAGCAGGTGGGAGCTCCTCTTCAAAACGGCAGCCTAAGAGATGTGCATTTCTCCTTCCCAGATACCCACATTCTCTGAATTATATTCTTGGCAAATTTCTGCATGGGAAATTGTCAGCTTTCTGCACAGGCATTTGATCTTCGCCGAGTGAGTTCCAGTTACAAGAATATCTAAATTGGCAGACACACAATAATCAAAAGTCTCTAACATGTTAATATTGTTTAAGACTATTGAACAACTTTAGCAGGCTTGAGGATATTAATCGTTTCTCTTTCTAATCCATGTTTGGTTGTAAAAAACAAAAGGTCTTCTCATAGATCACAGATTAAAGTAATGGACAAAAGAAGTGGGAATGAACAGAGACAGCTTAGTGTTAGATTTCCTTCAGAGTTATTTGGGGTGAACTGGTTCAGCTTATTGGTAAGAGGTTGTGAACAGCAAGGTAACGAAGTCTGATTGTGTTCCTAAATTATTCAAAGTTTTTAAACAAAAAATTAACTTGCAGAAAAATGTATCAGAAACTGGCAGATAAAAATCACAGATGAGGGATAGTTTCAATAAATGCAAAGTAAAACATGAAGAAAAGAAGTAGTAGACATGCATGCTCAATGGTATGCTCTAAATCACTGAAGAAGAAGACCCATCAGTGTTGGTCTAAGAAGTCAATAAATTAGGGGAAAGGCAAAAAGAACAGAACAGGAGACCATATTGTGCTGTTGCATAACTCTAGAATGTGCCTGCACTCTAAATACCAGCTGCAGTTCTGGTCCTGGTCTCAGCAAGGATTGAAGAGTTACTGGAAGGAGCCTGGAGATGGATTATGAGACTAATCAAAGGAATTGGACAGCTTCCTGTCCAGGACTGATGATAGACTAGGCTTTGGTACTATAGTAAAGAGATGACTGAGGGGTTTATGAGGAAAAAGATCTCAGCTGGCAGAGTAGGGGAATAAAATTACTATTTGGTGTTTCTCAGAATACAAGAACCAGAGGCTACCACATTACATGTTCAGCGTTCAGATTAGAAATAAACAGACCAATATTTTTACATATACTGCATATTTGAACTAAAGACCTACTTGCCACACGCTGTTGAAAAAACTCAGCATGTTCCCCATTACTCCATCAATTCACATGGGTCCAAAGTGTAATTGTACAAACTCATATAGGACAACAGCTCAAGCTTACGAAGGGAAGATGTCACAGCTAACTCAGGAAACCTTCCAAGATGTGGATCACTAGAAGCTGCAAGGATATTGCTGTACACTTACTCTCTTTGCCTTGGTGAAAGGGAGCTCTGGTTTGACCCAAAAGAGCTGTTATCTTGGCAGGTGAGGCACTTGGGTTTGTTTACTCAAGCTGAGTCTAAGTTCTTCTGCAGCACATATTTCACACTACAGCTCTTGGAGCATTACTCTGCCTTCATGGGCATAGCATGACCAGCAAATACGATGGCAGAAGATTGCCCAGAGTAGTCCTGTACACCATGGGGGTTGAAAAATGCAAAAGCCAGAAGATAGTAAAAGTAGAAGATAGTAAGTTTAAGGGGACAGGACCAGATGGACACTTATTGTTGACATACAAGACAAAGGTTGAAGCCAAATCGTAAGTACAGCAGAGGTGGAGTGTTAATCCAGCCATGAGAGCAACCACCCCACATAAGTTCTGGATACTGACTGAAGACACAGCCAGGAGATAGCTCTTTGGAAGAGAAGAAAATCAGAAGCACACAGTCTGCATTTCTGCTCTGCTAAGGAAATGATGCTGCGAAACATCAGCTAAACTGCTAGAACTGAGCTTAACTCAGGGACTAGTTTCTCATCTCAAATAAATCACAGTGGCAGTAGCAAAGCCAGAGAATCAAACTATCTGACAGCTCTTCACCAAAGTCAATACACTTTAGCACTGATATACCTGAATTGCCTAGTGTTACGGAAATCAGTGTAGGTGTATTAAATATTACCTATCTCAGTCAGCCAGCCAGCCTATGTTTTCTTTCTTTCACCAAAAAAACCCTGAATCACCACAGTGCAAACTGTCTCTAAATAGCCTCATCAGACATCAGAGTTTTCTCTGTAGCTTCAGTTATTTATGACACTGAAAGGAACTAGAGTTACTAGAGATTGGGCTACAGTGTTTTCTTTTAGAGTACAGTGCATAGTTTAGGATGAGTATTTTGGAGTCTTTCCATCACCAGATTTCTGTGCTGGAGCACTCTTTGACTCATGACAACAGCATGAAGCTGTGGTCTTTTAGAGACCAAGAGGCCAATGGGCCTCTTGGCCCTATTTCTTGAGCTACCCCCAACTTTTCTCACAGGTTTTGGAAGCTAAACTCGATCTCTGGTTTTTTACCTCCTCCTCTGTCTTGTTGACTTTAATTGTGAATTCTCTGGGGCCTTGGTCTGGGTCTCTAGGTACTATCATACTACAAACGATATATAATAATAATTTCATATTTGATCAGCTGCCTTGTAATGGCTTTTTGTCTTCTGGGTTTTAAACTTTTTTATTTGATTGCATCCTTGCCCTAATTTCAAAGATGGAAAATAATAGATTTTCTAGAGAACAATCCCAAAAGTCCTATGAACAGCTGATCTGCAATTCAATATAATGGTTCTTTCCTTTTTCATGATTCTTTTTCCTTTCAGATTTGAATAATATCATTTGTGTGATGTTACTCAATTTCTCTGTTTTAATTTGAAATCCTATTTTTAATCAATTAGGAAAAAATGACCTAATTAAGGAGTAATTTAGGCCAGCAACTTAAACATTGTTTTATAAAGTAGCTGCATTTAATTGGAAATGTGCTCAACTACTGCATTGCATTAGCAAGTAATTTGGGAGAAACAGTCAATGGGATCCCCTGACTGCTATTTCAGAAATGATAGTGACAAAGCTGAAGTCCAGAGCAGTCTGATGGACGTGGCTTTTTCTAATAGCTTTGCCATGAGCCTAAAGGTCCAAGCAACTGCAGCCTCTCATTATGCAAGACATAAACACACAGTGACTGCTGGCTCCTGGGAGTCAGCACTGAATAGGTCTGAAATGCCTTGATGGATATAAAGCTTCAAGAACCAAGAACACAGAGACAGGACCCAACTTGTTTACTCCCCACCTTTAGTCAGTGGCAAAGGTAGAAATAGCCCTTGGCTGCCAAAGTGCCCCCAACCAGAGAACTAGGCTGTCACCAGCTAATGCACATGCTAATAACATTTCTTTAAAACTCCACAGCACCTTTTTCTTTCTGTATTTCCCCTTAGCTGCTAGAGACCCTAGCATCAGGGCTGTCAGAACTTTCCCTAGAAATGCCCACAGGCCACGAAGGGCAGAAGGCTGTTTAAAAGCTCACTAGTGTACGTCAGGAAAGAAATTCAGCTTTGACACCGAGAGGATCTGTTGCAGGTCACAGCTCTGCACTGGCTGCCATTAGCACCAGGACAGCTCACTCCCATCTATCTGGACTCATCTCTTCACGGTGCATTTCCTTGAAGCAGCACTACAATACAGAGGATTTTAGCATCAGAAACGGAACTTGTCTGGCACTTTTGTGCTGTCTATGCCATGTTTCATTCTCATTTACTATTGGTGGTTTTAGCATTGTGTACTTACAGTAGTGCAGTGGGAGAAAAAAATTATGAATCTGCTCTGGGCATCAACACACTCTTGAAAGGCCACTGGTTTCCAGCTGATCACCTAAGGTTTCTTCACTGTAGAGTGGGTATTGCTGGACAAACTTATCAGTACATTATTTATTCATGCTGTCTCAGAATTTTTCCTCAGATAACAGCTCTCAGGGAAACGTTTACAAAGGCCTTCCACACTGACAGAGCCCTTGCCACATGTTACTGCTTCATGACTGGGAACAACAGCATTGTATTCCATTATTAAAAAAATACCCAGAGGGTGCTTGCAGACTCAGATCACTTCAGTTTTACACTAATACTTTTTGTCATTAAGTTTCATGCCAGGCCATTATTGTGTGAATCTTTCGGTTGAAATCTGAGCTACAGAGACAAGAGAGGTTGTCACCCACTTGGTACCCTAAGTGGCTGTAACACCAAGGAAGCTACAGGAAGCCACAGAGATGCTGGCCAAAGCCCCAACACGAACACATGCAATTTTGTAGTGCTGCAAAGGGGACATTTGGTGAAGAGGAGAGAAATTTGGCATTTGGGCAATTTAGTCCTCAGCTACCACTGCCTTACTTCAGGCAGGGAACAGTCTCACTTGGCCAAGCAAAGCATAGAACAGCAGACTTGTAAAACTCACTGAGGGCAAGATGTACAGCAAGGCTGGTGTTCTGCTTATCACCTCTAAAATCAAGTGTGCCTGGATAAAAGAACTCACAGCTTTTGTAGTCAAATATTGAGTTCCCCAGGAGATCTCTGTGAGGAGAGCACGCTTCCTGCACCTTCCTTTAAGTCAATAGTAGCAATACATTATCAGATCGCCTGTTTTCCCAGATACATTAAATCTAGTGTGACAAAGGTGAAAATGTTAGCTGTTTGCAGCCTGACACAGAGTTGGCAAAATCCTAGGCCTTTCAAAAGTATCAGCTTTGATTTTAAATCGTGTCATACTTTAGGAGAGAGGATATGCAGTCATCTAACCTGGTGGGCTCCTTCAGTGACAGCTTCATTTCAGCCTCCAGGCAGCATGAGCTTGGGAAAAATCAATGCAGAATCTCAATCTTGCTGAGCCTTATTCACATGAAACCACCACATCAACAGGATCTCTAGACTTTCAAAGGAGTTTAGTGCAAGACTCATCTTGCCCTAATCTATGCTTTCACATGAATGGGATAAATTGTCCCACCTTCTGGAGACGTCAACTTCCCCCGCCTTAGTTATTGAGGGAGAAGTTTCTATTCCAGTGTGCATTCATATATTAAATAACTTGACCATCCAAATTTCACCAAAAGAGCTTGTAGGAAAGACAGGGCCTGTTTGAAGTGTAAATTACAAGTATTCAAAGAAAAATATAATCAACATTTGTTTTCTTTCAACCCAAACATAAACACACTAAACCGGCCCGATTTACACGGTGTGCAATTGTTTCATGCCACAGTAAACACCACCAGTAACAACCATCAGCATAGTGAGACTTTGTAATACAGTTGAGCAGAAGTGTCTAAATTGCATGGGACTGCAATGGGGAAAGAGGGAGACTTGGATCCTAAAAATAGCATAAATAATGCTGGGAGGTGAGTTTCCCATCCCTTTACTTTTTGGGGAGAGCTGAGGAGCATTAAAAAATGAAGGCATAATAAGGCAAAACAGAGAAGAACATCATGAACTTCTCTTCCAGCTTTCCTTCTGGAAGAGCTCTTGAATCTGATGTCAAGGACTTAAGCCATTGAAAGCACCAAGAGCTGCATCAGTGTTAGCTACACAGCATCAGCCTCGTTCACACTCATGGCTAATTTAGAATAAGATTGTTAAAGACTAATTGTTTGAATAAGTAGTGTTAATGACTGATAGTGATTAAACGCTAACCATTGGCACTGTGCATTTGCTAATGAGTGTCAATCTAGAAAAGTGCTGTTTTGAAGTTCGACACCCACTTGATTTATCAGATGTTTAAACACTCCAACCACAGCAATTGCTAATTCCTTCATTGAAATACTTATATGATGTATAGATATTCATTTGTAGTAAGTTGTTACTTTCCAAATGACCATCAGAAAATTCAGTACATAAACTCACTGAAATTTAGGAAGAATTTCAAGCCCAAAGCTCTCTGCATCCCATTTAAGCACATCAAAACTGAGCATTAATGATGCATCAGCAAGCCTGGCAACCTTCAGACTTTGTGATAATTTGGTGCATGGATTAAAAATCCAGTTGGATCCTCTCTGCCTAGAGACACCATTTTAGGAACAGCATTTCTTCCATCAGCTTTAGAAGCCAAGGTTTTGGATGAAGAGTATAGAGGTACACTGCTACCTCAGCAAATGTAACTCTAGTGCTGGATAATCCACCTAATTCTGTTTAGCAGCCCAGAGAATCTATATCTGACCATCCTGTGCTAAAGCAAAGATTTTCTAACAAAGGACAAACGCAATCAAAATGACATTATCCCAGTTGTATAATGACTGTCGTGGTACAATGGCTGCTGTACATTCTCCTGACACAGAAGGGGAATGGGCTCATAAGATTCTCCACCAAGAGGATTGGATACCAGTAAAAAAAGGTGTAATAGAAAAAAACATCTGGATGCCAAAGTCAGATAATATATATTATATAATATTATAATACTTATTATATAAATATCTATTTATATTTTGTTTGTTTGTAATTGTGGATTTGTTTGGTTTGCTGCTTTTGGTTTTCTTTTTTTTAACTAAGGATAATTAACTACTCAACAAAACCATGAGGAGAATAGGAAATTAGAAAAATACAATGGTCCTTGATTAATGGAATAGGATAAGCAAGTCAGTTGTCCATTCTGCCCTTGAAATCAACGAGTTATCACAACTCTCAGCAGAGGAAAGAGGTTGTTGGATTTTTTCCCTTAAAAGTAAGAGCAATCAGTGCTGATTAATCAGCACCAGACTAGACACTTAAGAAGGTCCACAA
This sequence comes from Drymodes brunneopygia, assembly GCA_013400955.1. NCBI lineage: Eukaryota > Metazoa > Chordata > Aves > Passeriformes > Petroicidae > Drymodes > Drymodes brunneopygia. The sequence goes on along the minus strand of VZTZ01035714.1, from coordinate 473,849 downwards.
CTGCAACTGTAAGCACTTATAAATTCCTGTCTTGACTGAATGTAGTGATGTTTTACAGAATAAGAACTATGTACTTAGTACACAAAGTCTGATAGTCCTGGCTTGGTTCTCTTTGCTTTATATCTAGAAGGGAAGTCTGATTTTTACGTGCCAGCTCTGACTTTTAAAGTTAATTTGAAACCACTTGTTCCAAACTGGTAGCATCTAAGTTGGCATCATAGCTGAATTTTCCCTTGTTCAACTGAAAAAAGTTAACACTGCATCATTTTATCCCTACTTGGAACACAAGAGCTGCTTATAAACTGCATGTAACATGAACCCTTAGCAATTAAAAATCCCTTGTACAAGCCTAAACCGAAGAGAAAGTACAGGAAGAAAAGGGAAGAAGGGCTGCATTTGTGTTGGAAGTAACCCAGCTTGGCAGATGAGCAACTTTCCCTCCCATAACAGTGAGGTGCTGCTTCTACCTGTCTGCATGAGGACCAGCAGTAGTGATGGGTACTGATCAGAAAGTCTGAGCTGTGCCAGGGGGTGGCATTACGGGTGTCAAGCTGAGTCCAAGAAATGTGCTCTGAATGGCTGGTGCCAGAATGCAATTATTTAAGAGCTAAAAAAACCCAACAGGAAATAAACCCAAATGAAAGAGGATTAGATGGTGGACAAGATTATCCTATAAACAGGCCCTCACTTTTGCTTCCTTTTAATACAGCTGGGGGCCAAGGAAACCCATGTTTCCAGTGCTAATGGGCCTTGTTGAAGGCATTAAGACATTTTATAAAGAATGAGAGGCTGAGGGATTAGGAGTGACGGGAACTGACTGAGCGTTCATGAATTAGCATCAAAGGATGTCTGCCTCCATGGAAAGTTAAAAGCAGAGCTAAATGGAGATACCATTATAGGAGGAAAATGGCACAAACATTTTTCTAGTTAAAAACAATATTGTTATTATGTAAGTATAGCTCATTATACATGTATGTTAATTTCTGTCCTGAACTTCAAGATATAAAGCAGACTGAGAATTTCTATTCACTCTTGCTTATCATGGAAGCACAGGGGATATTAACTTTGGTAAGAGGATTAGTGGATGCTCAGGGTCTGGGTCTAGAGTGGGACTTCATGGCACGATTGCAGCCTACATAGCCCACACAAACACTAAATACTGCAGCTGTGTGTGCTAAAGAAAGGCAGAAAAATCCCAAACCACCTCTATTTCAGAAAAATGGCTAAGAAAAGCAGGCCTGTTCGAAAACAGCTCTGTACTAAGCACAAACAGCTACATAGGAGTAGGGTTGTGGGGCTGAAAGGCCCCATGTCCACCAGGTTCAAGTGGCATAGCACCCTGCTGGGTGAGGAAATGCTGAAAGCAATTTCTGAACCTGTGTGTCTGTATGTGTTCATTGCAAAAAATGGCTCACGCTCCTTCCTGCACTAATGCTCCCTGACTGTGAGTACCAGAAATCAAACTGGTCCTCATTGCCCCAGCCCAGAAGGACCAGCAGAATGAGAGACATACTGAAAATAATGAAAAATGTTTCTCTATCTGAGGCTCACTATTTTTCAAGCTACTGAGGTTACTCCTGGTCCTTCAGCTTCTGCTCACTGTGGTGATGTAATACCAGCAGGAAATTAAACTCCAAATAAACCACTCCTCTTGCTCCACCCCCTTTGGGTAAGAGAGGGACAAAAGCAAAGCCCTGAGTTGAGATAACAATGAAAGCACAGAGCGATGGAATTAGAAATGCACAATAACAACCACCCTATTAATAACAAGAGTATGCAAAAAGAAAGGGTGTTTTACTTACGAAAAGGTGTTCACCACCAGGATCAAAAACAAGATGGTGGACTATTGTTGTAGGCTGTGTCCACGTGGCTTCTCCAGACAATATAATATGGTGACCGCTCCTGCACACCATGTCCCATGGCCTTTGGGAATAAAGGTGAGATGGCAGGGGAGGCTCCTGCAGCTAATGTTTCCTGCTCCTAACCCAGAACAAAAAACAGTGACAAGCAAGCCCTCTGGAAGATGCATCATCTGAGCTAGGTCACACTGCCTTTCCACTGGGCTCAGTTCTGCTCAGGTGCCTGTGCCACCTCTGCTATGCTGGGGGGTCACCCCTGATGATCCATTCCTTCCCAGCAGCCTCCTCTTCTAGTTCCAACCCCACTACTGCGGGCAGGGACACCTTCCACTAGACCGGATGCTCAGAGCCACTTTGAGCCTGGCCTTTTCACTCTGTGTTCATGGGCCCAACTCCTTATGCAAGGTGTGCACAACAGCTGGAACAGTCATTAACTCATTAGTCCATATTTCGACAATTTACAACTGTAACGGTTCATAATCTTTAGAATAGTGATTGACTTACGATCTTATCAAAGCCCCCACTGCTCTAATGAGCAGAAGCTATAATTTGGCTTAGGAATGGGCAGGGCTGTTCCCAGCCAGGAGCAGAGCAGGCAGCAGCTTCATCCTCTGCACAGGCAGCCTGGCTTCTTCCTCATGGATTCAGTGTACCCTGGGCAGGTCTATCCCTATCTCCTTTCAAGGGCAGGACTGATGTTTCCAGCGCATGCGTGGCTCCTGCTCAGCAATTTGTGGGGGTAGTACCACTGGCCTGGTTGCCCTCACTCTCTGCAGACACACCCAGGACTGAACTGGTTCTTTCCTCTCTGGGAAGGAAGGCACTTTTCAGTGAGAAAACCATCAAAAAGCATCTTCCATTTCACATGTTACACTTGAATAATACTTTCTCTTTTTATTAACTAATAATTAAGTGTTTAATAATCAGCCAGTATTGGTAAACTAGTAATTCATTATTATTTGTATACTTGTAAGTTGATTATTCAACACATACTCAATATTTAGTTATGATACTTATACTCAAGTGATCACAACAATTTATTTATAACCATGTCAAGAGTCCCCCTGGTGCTGCAGAGAGCAGGAACTGAACTCCTGCTGCCCCATGAAGGTGGCAGGAGCTGGACAGGATCAGGCAGCATCCTGTCAGTCACCCTGCACTGGCCTGTCCCTTTGGCCAGAGTGGCCCCAGGGAGCTCCACAGAGTGCAAGAGTTAGCAATGCCCAGGTGTAAGAAATCAAGAAAGGATGGCAAGGGACTCAAATGGATTAGCTAAGACCTGCTAGTCCAACTGAAGGGCAAGAAGGAGGTGCACATGCAGTGGAAGCAGAGACAGATATCTTGAGAAGTGTATAGGAACACTGCCTGACTGTGAAGGGATTGGGTCAGGAAGGGCAAGGCATGGCTGGGGCTAAACTTAGTGAGGGATGCATCAGTGATGGATGAGAGGCTGGACATGAAGTGACAATGCATGCTTGGAACTCAAAAAGCCAAATGTGCTGAAAAGCCACATGCACCCTGGGTTTCATCAAAAGAAGTGTGGCTGGGTGATTCTGCCCCTCTACTGGTGACAAGCAAGTCTAAAGGAGGCTACAATGATCAGTGAAGAACATCTGAGAGAGTTGGGGTTACTCAGCCTGGAGAGGAAAAGGCTCCAAGAAGACCTTATTGTGGCCTTTCAATACTTTAGAAAGATTCAAACTAGACATTTTTTACAGTAAGGGTAGCGGAATACCAGCACAGGTTGCCTAGAGAGGTGGTAGGTGTCCCACCCTGGAAACATTCAAGGTCAGGTTGGACTGGGCTCTGAGCAACCTGATCTATTTGAAGATGCCCTTACTCATTGCAGGGAGGATGAACTAGATGATCTTTAAAAGTCTTTTAGAACACAAAATAGTCTATGATTCTATTCTTGTTAAAAAACTGATACTGTGCACCAGGAACAAGCAAATGACAGGAGATGAGGGGATGTGAAGGCTACAAAGCTGCCTGAAATAAAGAATTACCGGTGGTTTTGATCAGTAAAATCCGTGACACAGAGGAGGACTGAATAATATGACTGATGAACAGATGAACAGACTTTGAAACACTCCCTTTTAGGCTGTTCCATGACTGCTCTGTGGAGTCTCAGGGACTCTCTAATGGGAGCAGTCTGTACTGTGGGGAAAAGAATTCACTGTAAATATCAGTGCTCAATAACCAACTCATACTTCAATCAGTAACTTTATGCTTTATATTACATATATATATGCCATCCACTCAGCGCCAAGTTTGAAAAAAGAAGAGGCCCACAGGCCAAGCATATATTACAAATAGAGAAGAAATACCAGATCACTGATGCCTTTTTTTCTTTTTCGTCTCACCCCTAAGGTAAATATGTGAAAGCAAAAGAAGCTCCTGGAGTACTAGAAAAGCAAGCTGAATGGGATGCATCCATCATGTGCCACATAGGAAAGTAGACAGGGATACACAGGTAAAAGGACATTATCATGTAAATGTTGCAGTCTGTGATATGGTGAGGTGTTCCAACTCACCTTTAGGCACGCTGCAGACAGAGGGTAGAAATGTCTCCCCTGCTCTGTACTCAGCCAGGCACTGGGCTGCCTCTCCAGAAAAACATTTGTCTCCTGCAGGTTATACTCCTCTCTGCCAGCCCTGCGACAGCAGACAACCAGGTCTAGGCAAAATGAACATCTAAACTATTTCTAGATGCAGGCTTAGTGCAGGGCATGCTCAGAGTTACGACTTGACACATTTACAGTTGCCTGACTCTGTGGTTTTCGCCTTCTGCACAAGCCAAGCAAACAACCACACTCTCGTGCTGAAGAATCCAAGTCAGGACCTGTGTTTAACTCCTCTCCCTTCTGTATGTACAAAGGCATTACCTGTTTACTGTGTAATTAGGTAGGTCATCTAACTTTGCTACACTAATTATTTTTGCTCGTTTCTGCGTGCCACTTTAAAACTCTTCCTTGATTTTGTTGCATGGGATGTGACACAGAAGAAATCTGTCACACTTCGCTCTTTCTGGAGGGGTGCCTGAGCAGCTTCTGGTTTGCGTAGGCAACTGTTCTACTGGTGTGGGACCTGAGTAAGATGTTGAGCTTTGATGACAGGCTGCTGCAAAGAGCACGTGACTTGTAGGGTGTCATGGCAATTTAATTCTCAAAGTTGAGGGGATTTTCTTGCTAGCAAAAGCTGCTTTGTTGTCTGACATGTGGGTTCTATGGACTTGCTGCCAAAGAACATGGAGTCATACTCTCAAAAGTGCTTATACATTACCAGTGCAAATATTTTCTCCTAATGATTTATGATTTAAGTGCCTAAATTTCATCTTTGGGACAGAGTCAGGGAAGTATTTTGGAACCTGAAGTTATAAGGTAGCTCAGCAGAAGGATTATCAAAACAACTCATAAATACTTCCAAATCTGCACCTTTGGGACTGTTTTGAAGACATGCACTTTCCAACACCCCTGAGTTCTCTTTCGTTTTCAAAAATTCAAGAGATCCTGAGTGAGAAAAGGGTTATTTGAATATAAAGTTGATTTCAAAGTATTGAATTTTTAAAAATGCAAACTTCCTCTAAAGCAGGAGAAACTGTTGATGATTTAAAAAGGGGAGGGGGAATGAGGGTTTTTTTTCAAAACTGTGAAAATTTTTATGCAAAACAGAAACTAATCTCTTTGAAATAAACCAGTCTCTGTTCCTTACTTCTCTTCCCATGGGTTCTTCATAGGAAAAAACAATGCAGCTAGGCAGGGAGCAACCGCCCCCAAGGGCTGGTACTCAAGGAGGCAGATGGCCTCCGAAACCAGGCAGCGTGTGACCGTGGCACGTTACTGCCCAGACCAGATCCACAGCAAACAACATCCCTGCAGCTTCCAGGCCTGTGATACACCCTGATTCCTCATGGGAGTGAAACAGCCTGGCTGTACACTGACTGGCTGTCTTAGCCAGGGGTCCTGTGGCAGCATGATCCTCCCGTGCCATTTAATATTCCCTACACTGAGTGCTTCACCAACACCACCACACACAAGCATTTGGGCGTGACCTCTATTCTCTTAACTCTGGCCTCAGTTTCTCATTACAGAAAGCCATGTCAGCAGCAAATGCTTCCTCCCTAACCTTTGCATTTTAAGCCTTTGAGTAGTAAGTGCACAACTTTCATTTTCTCCTGCTCCATCTCTATAGGCAGAAAAGGTGACTGAAAGAAAGGCATCAGTACGCACAACAACAGAAGGAGATAGAACCAGAAAGAATATGCAGCAACTTTCATTCTCCCCATTTACAAATAATTTTGCTTCTCATCAGTCCTTGGTAGCACGGCTGCTCCCCAATTGGTTTTTCTAACTAACAACTGCAGCACTGCCTGCTCAAGCCTAGAATTGCCAAAAAGGGATCTCCTATCTCTCAAAACCAGGTGAAAGCTGTGTGCCTCACTACTGAACAGAACAGAGGAGGGAATTAGCAGAGGTGTGTCTCTGGGCTGCCTCTGTTTTTAACAATCTGCTTTTAGCCACTGTCAAATGCAGAAGGCTGCTTGTTTACTGCATTTCCAGACCATGTCTCCTCAGAAGACAACTCCTTTGCGCTGTGGCATTGCTTTGCTATTGTGCCCTCCACACTGATGGTACCAGATACCTGTTACTGCCGAGATGTTTAATTACTTGCAGAGCTCATCAGTGGGGTGCTCCCACTCACCTTACATTTTTCCTTTAGAATTTACTGCTCCTGCTGCAGACTACAAAAAAGGAAACCTTTCATGCCTAAAGGCATGGCTGCTTTTTTCTGAATAGTGGCTGGCTTGGCTTACAGAAGATGAGGATTAAACCTGCATGTCTAGTATTCAATACTTAGGCTCTCTACATGCCCCATACACATTTTATATATAGGGTACTCCATGTACTGGGAGATGCCTCAGCAATCTAACATGAATGCACTTCAACAATGACAGAGCTGACCTATATAAAATAAATGCATGTTAGTGTAATGCCCATACAAAGCAAACTTGCACAATAGCAATTTTAAATTATCACAGCTTTATGGCATTTACTTCTTCAATACTTTTTAAAACAGGGTGATGCAATCAGTAGACTTCAGCTTTTGTTTGTTAGTATACAAAGAAAAACATCAAAGAGGCTAACAAGAATGTAAGAGTTACATGGATGATCAAAGGGTACTGGCAGTAAAAGCCATACACTGAAGTGTGTGAAAATTTAAATACAGTTTTTACAGTCTTTCTATGAGTCATGTGAACAGCAAAATAGGAAAAAGCCCCCAACACATGCCTTATCACACTGCAGGCATTATTATTCCTCTCTGAGGCCACCTCTGTCATGTACGTTATTTGACAAGAATTAAGACATTATTATAGCTACATGGTACTGAAACCATTGCATAGTTTCTTATCAGCCACCCCCCTCCTAACCTTCACATGCGGGAAAGGTGCACTGTTGCCAGCACACACCAAGCTCATCGGCATAAGCCATTTTGGGAATAAAGAGCTTCCCTGAGTGGGGCAGCCAACACAGAGGCTCCTTCCTGGCCAAAATAAACCTCTGGGAAAGGCAGATGTCTGCACCAGAGTGAGCGACTCACAGAAAGGGCCTTTGATACCTGGCAGGGCTCGGCATTCTCTGCTATCTGGCATCACCACTGTTGCCGGGAATGTTGCTTCAGCATTTCTCCTGTCTAGACATACCATTATTTTGCCTGTGCAAAGCTGCCTGAGCCATCTCCTGCCCATCAATCCCCCAAGAGGCCTCTACCGGACATGCCGGGAAGCTGCCATACACACACTGACAGCACCTTTTGGAGGAGGGAGTTTCAGCATAACAGGAGAGAAAAAAAATAAAATCAGAAGGCTTAAATGACTTATGCAAGGTCCCAGAGGAGTGTGGGGTAAAAGCCAGCTGATTTCCCAGGCAGAAATAAAGGCTGAGGGAGACACAGGAGCCAGGATAAAAGCACAGAGGTGCCAACAAGGTGACAATGCGTTTGCAGTTCTTCTGTGCACAAGGGCTTGCTATGCTGTCCCCTCTTCTGCAGGGAAAGGCTGATTTAGTTTCAAACAGCAAATTTAGATTCAAATACAGCTCTATTACTTCCCCCCGCCTTTGGCATGACAAAGGGGGAAGCTGTTGAGCATGAGGCAGAGCTTCCCATGTTTTGATCCAACTCTACATCTGTATATTTGATGCTGTTTCTTCTTTCTGCCTACCAGGTTTCCTCCTTCAGGAACCGAGGCCGACAAACCTGTTTAATCTTTCATATTGGCACAGGATAACTTCTTATTAAATATTTCATATTGTTGTACTGATAAAAAACATAAGACAAAACTTGGCATGAACACAGTCCAGAGGAGAATCTGCTTAAAAATAAAACGCTTGGGAGAATGTGGAAGGAAACAAGTAGCCATGTGGCTGGAAACAAAATTAATTTAAGGTAAGCAGGTCAAGCCTATAATGAAGTGCTTGTAAACAAAGAAAATCCAAACATTTCTACTAATCATCAGCTCCAATTATTTCACTAACACCCCCTCATTAGATGTACTTAGTGGCTTGCAGCTATTCTGCTTTCTAAACCCATGTGCTGTCGTCCTTTCTGAGATGGCTCCAGAGGGCTGAAATGTAGACAAATGCAAGCATTAATCCAGCAGCCTGGCCAGCCAAGGCACAGATGCATTTGGTGGTGGCTGTGGTCCTTTGCAGCATGTGCCACAGTGGCAGAGTGGAAGTTGGGAGCAATATGCTGCTGGTACCAAGTGCGTGCCCTTGTTTAACATTCCGCAATAATCCAGGGTGAGTGCAGACACTAGGAATGGTTCCTCTGAGTCCAGTGTTAATGGGAACCCAACATGCAAACAGCTGCCTCATGACAAGGGGGACAGATCATAACTGGGCTAAAGCAAAGCCTTGACTATATAAACCTATTGCTGCAGCTTGTTGCTGCCACCCTGTTCCACAGGGGGATCGCCTGTAAGCAAAACCCAGGGACTTGCTTTCAGCAAATGCTTCTCAGCCACTCCATGGCAACGTCTAAGGCTGCAGCCACCCCTTGAACTTATTATTCTAGCCCCCAGAGCTGTGTGCCACCAGCCAGACACAGACTTGGTGCTATCACCTTGCTGGACTGCCCTTTGCAGGCTCCAGTTGCCATAAGGGGTAGATCTGGGAGTGTAACCCAGGGCACTGCTGGCTCAGAGCCCTGCCTGTCCACCCTCCTGAATGCTTTCCCCACAGCTCACTCTGCCTGCTTGCCCTCCCGTGTCCTTGCCACACGACACAGGCTTCAGATACCTCAGCATAAAAAAAGCTTGCAAAAAGTTGCAAAGTTTAAAAAACGGAAAAGTCAGATGGAAAGCTTAAAGACCTTGTACTCGCTGGCAAAAACCAAAAGGGAAGAAAAAGCAACCACTAAGCAATTAATTGAAAAATTATTGGCAGGCCAGGCCAGAGTGTTGCTGCTGCCTTTAATGATAAATGATAATAGGACCAGTCAACATTATACAGCAGGATAATACAAACACACCCTCTAGAGTGAAAGCACAAAATGGGACATACTGTTATCATAAATAGATTAATTAACTAGAAAGAGAACATTAAAGAATAAGGGGTTATTAGTGTGCAGGCAATAGCCTATTCCAAGCATGAATTTGATGAATACAGGTAGCCAGAAATGTGGCACACAAACATGGAAGCAGATAGCAGAAAAAGGTTTTGGAAACTGCACAGCAATTATCCCCTCCCGTGGCTCCTCGCTCCAGCTGTGGGGGAGCTGATGACTCTGGAGGCCACAGGGCTCCAGCATTGAGCTGGGAGCTCTCTGTCTGCATGCAGCTGAAGGTCAAAGGCAGAACCTGGCCAAAATATGATGAGACTTTTCCATCTGCCTGCAAAACGCAGCTGCCTGGTAGGAAGGCTCACAGTAGGTGCTGAGCAATGACTTAGGGTATGTAGCAGGAGGTTATTAAAGTTTCAGTGAGAAACACTTTGAAAAATGACTAAATGTCATAGTTTATTCTTATTAAGAGTGTTCCTGGTGAAAATAACGCTGCTTTTCCCAACAGCAGTTTGTCAATTGTACATTTTGCATCAAGAAAAATGTTTGCCATTTAGAAATATCGAACAAAACCCCATGTTAAATACGGGAAAAAAATAATGTACCTAAATATGGAATTTACTCAAAGAAATCTCGGTCATGTTGTGTCACAACTGACATGACAGAGATACCTATAAATAGCAAGTTTTGGGGAGTTACCCATCCTTTTCCTCCAGTCTCCTACAAACTTACATGGTGCTGTATGGCAAGGAAAGATAAATGTATTTTCTCATGCAGGAAAAAACAGAAAAAACATGCATTTCATTCCTAGATGAAAAAAAGGTTTTTTAGTTCACACCTGACTTCAGTTGGAGAATCTCTCAAGATGCAGTGGTTGTACCTAATATAACTAATCCTCCTCACACTAGCACTGAAGTGAACCTAAAATAGGGTCCTGGACCACCAGAAGTGTTCACATCCGAGACAGAGGAGAATTTAACCCCAATTCTTTAATCTCGAGCACATCTGGATGGAAGGGGAAGGAGATGTCTAAATGCCTGGCCCTGGCAAAGTCTGTGCAAGGTCTCCTGATTTAGGAGGAGTCAAGCCAATGCTGGGTACTCCTGCACAGTCCTGCAGAAACCAGGAACGTGATTTTATGAATAAACTTGGTGTAGCAGGTGTGATCTATGTTAACAGCTAAATGATGTAGTTTTAATGTTGAGATAATATTAGTATTTGTCCTGGAGTACAGCAGCATTTCTGACAGGCTTTTCAAGATTCCACTTCTATTAAAAGAGATAGGGTGGTTTCTTTCCATCATCTTTTCTCACCCTGAGCTTCTCGCTAACTGTGGATAAAGGCTCAGCATCCTTTCATGCCAGAACTGGACTCTGCAATGCAGAGCCATAGAGGAAAAAAATGCTTTACATTTCCTCCAAATATCAGGAAGAAAAGATCTGCATACAGCTGACTTATTTGCTAGAACAAATTCAAAGCAAAATTAAGTGAAAATGAATGAACCACTGATGCTTTAAAAACAGTATGCTGCCATGGACTATCATTATTATCACAATAGTTCTAGCAGAAATTGGGACCCTCCTTGATGACAGACAGCCTGCATAGCCTTTATGGAGTGAGAAAGAGAGAGAGAGATCCACATGCTTTTTAATATAGATGTAACTTGTAACATCAACGGCACAGCATAAATACCTAGAGACATTATCACATCCCAGAGAAATACATCACCCAGGCTGTTTTAATCTCATCTTTAATTCTCTTTTTGCCTTTCACAGAATTTATGAAAAGATTGCAGAGATCCACAGTATCTCATCAGATATTTATTTATTCACTTAAAATATTAGTATGGGAGAATCCCATTATAATATTGCCAAGCAGGAAGCACCAGACAGAGGCAGAAAGGTTCTGCAAACTAGTAGATACAGATGCACATAACACCTCCCTAACATGTTTCTGTGTTTTAGTTCCCCACTTCTTTGAAGCTAGCTGTGTGGAAACCTTCAAATGCTTTCTGCTCTTGCAAGGCAAAAATTGATTTGTACTGATATTTGGAAGAGTTTTTTTGCAAAAGTTTCTATCTGGCAGGGATTCAGACTGGGACTTCTGGTTTCATCCTGTTCAGGTTTTGTCAGCTTACCTGGAGAGGTCTCCAAGGAGGAAAGCTTTGCTGAGCATACTGAATCATTTTCCTCTAACCATCTGACCCCTTCTCTGTCTCTTACTTCAAGAAGGATATGGACTTTTTTAAAGAGACAAGGAAAAGTGAGATGTTTCACCAAGGCGTGGATCCCTAATCCCAAAGTTCTCAAAAGGATGCTACCACCCACTACTTTATATTCTTTGAGCTGTTAAAGCATTTAAATTTGATTTCCCCCAAATGAAAACACTCTGATTCAGTAGGCTCACTCAAAACATCACTTGCAAACTTTAAGAAAAAGCCCTTTCCTCCCAGGTCAGTTGTGTCATCCGTAACCCCTATTTGTACGAATTCATCCATAGGAGCCCACTCAAGCCCCTTTCCCAGCGGCATGTCTCGCACCGCTTTGCCAACACTCAACACAGACCTGCAAACTGGTATCTGCACCTTGCAAATCTGAATTCCCCTGCAGCAGAAGCAGGCTGGGGATCACTTGTCAGGCTTGTCCCTGTTGCACCAACAAAGCTGAGACACAACTGTGATAACAGCTCTCAGAAATGTGGCTGGAAAATTCAGGCTGATTTCAGGATCCAACAAAGCGTGCCTCTCTCCACCTTGGCAGTGAAGAAGGCTGTTTATTTTCATAGTTAGCAGACTCTTTATCCCAAGAGGGTTTGGTGGGATCCTGGTGTGTCAGCCAGGGACCCCTCAGACACCTTTGCCTCTGCCTCCCAGCAAATGCAGAGGTGAGGCTGGTGCTAATGGCAGCAGAGCTCCTCCAAAAAGCTGATCCTCGCAGCAGAGCAAAAGCCAGCAGGAGGGGGAGAAATCTGTGCTTACTCCATTTAAGCAAGAAACTCTTCACTTAATTCAGCAAGAATGAGAGCAAATGTCTCACTCAGAAGGAAGATAGAAAATGTAGCTCTAAGCAATTAACAAAGTAGCAAATGTCCCTAACATTGCCCCATATGGTGTGTAATTTAAATCCTCTATCTTGTTCTCTATAAATGCTGCTGAAATTGATACATGACAATTTTAGAGCTAACTGAAGTTTAATTAATGTAAATCGTCTCAACATCTGAGATTTAAGATACATTAAAAAAAATAATTAGGATCAAATCAAACATGTTCCACTCATGCTGAGCCATGCAAGGTAAAACTGCAGAAAAAACCTGACAAATTATGACATACACTGGAGTGTAAGCTTTTCCCTGTATTAAAGCAACAATGTCCAGGAGCTGGTTCTCCTTTGTCTGTGGAGGACATGAAGGGTGCCCCTGAAAGGTCCCTTGTGCAAACATGGCTTGCACAGAGGAATCAATATTAGCCTGGGAAAATGGAGCTATGAGGGTATCTACATGTGCAACTCAAACACTGGAAAGCCTCTCAAATTCTGCCATCCCCACTGTAAGAAAATTGCATATAAATGAACAAACAAAAGAGTTTAGCCAGGGAGATTTACAGCCCTGAAATCCACAGCCTATAAAGAAACTGAGAAAGGCAGGAATGGCCCAGGATGCTTTACTTGCTCCCTTAGACAGCAGCAAATTATTTGCCTGCGGCATAGCTTCTCCAGGCTCTCTGTTTCTCCTTTTCCTTAAATATTTGTTCAATGCCCCCCTGTTGTGAAAGAACACTCCCTTCAAGCTGCATTCAACTGCAGGGCTTTTCTGACAGTAAGAATATTACTGACCTGAGGTATTTCTGACTCCAAATACCAGACCAAAGAGAAAATAAGCAAGACTGAGAAAGTGGATCTGCTATCACAGGAACGCATCTGCAATTACAAGAGCACGCTGGAAACTTCATCTGCCTGTCTGGTTATGACATTTCGATTTCAGCCTTTCCTCTCTTTCAGAATGCACATTTGCCACCTATTCTCTAAAACTATACATATTTATTTCTTAGGCTTTTGAGCATGGATACAATTCCCTGAAATAAAGATTGCTGTGAATGATTGAGATGTCCCTTAATTACTGTACTGGTCCTCCCACATGTGCTCGAAACTCTGAGCTGGTTAGCTTTCCAAGGTACAACAATATGGCCTGTAACTCTTGCTTCCAGTAACAATAAATACTGTCATAATCTGTTTTCTTTAAGAGTTTGAGTTTATGGGAGGAAAAAATTAACAGCAGAGTCAGGGTAACCTACAAACAAAACAACGACTTTGTAATCCCTGCTCAGTTTTCATTCTTCCATACAACACATTTCTGCATCTCTTATTAATGAAGGTTTTGCTGCTGAAAAGTTCTGTATGTGGGGCAGAATGTATTTAATTTGATATGTAATTATTATTATTAATGCAGCTAAGCTCAGTGCAACCACTTCCCTTATCTCCAAGGTAAAATACAGTTCTCAGGTGAATTTAAATATGTCTTGCATTAGGATTGCTATTGATTTGGAGAGGGTTTCGTTTGAGTGCTTTGTGTTATTCCTAATGGTTAATCAGCGTGTGCTGCAGAATTCCCCCTTCCCTCTCCAAAGGGATGCAAGTTCTTAAAACTGAAATACAAAGGCAAATAGTTGCCAGGATTAGGTTGGGTTTTTGTTTTGGATTGGTTTGGTTTTAATTAAAACATAGCTAAAAGCTGCAGAGAAGCACCTCCTTTAACAACTAAAATGTTTACATGTGCATGAGCAAAAAAGCCAGTGCTTCAATTTTTGCCAATATTGACTGAGTTTTTCAAGTCCACTGCTGCAGTCTTAGAAGATTCAGCTCAAATGTATCTGCTGTATAGAGAGCTATTTAATACCTCAGAATGATTTCAAGACAGATTGTGGGTTTACTGCAAGTGTGGGCATTATGAATGTGCACACATAAAACTACAAATGACTGCTTGCCCTTCTCTTTCACTAACAACTGGGTTCGTCCTAGCAAATGTAGGTCATTTTTGTTCCTTCTTGCTTCCCTTACTGTCAGGTTCACATGCAGCCGTTTTCTCAAGCCTTTTCCGTGGCCATTTGCATTTTGCTCCAGTCCCCAGATTTCAGCTGCGAGAGTATTAACCCTGTCTATCAACTGCAGAGGAGAATGGTATATTCCCCACTTCAGAATTAATTGAAAAGCATGCATTTTTGACAAGGTAAATAGTCCTGCTTAATATTGGCTAGCAAATACTGACAGTTACTTATAAAGCAGAGGAAACAAAAATGTGAAGCAACTGTCTGTGCAGACAGAGCTGGCACTTACACACAAATTCATCTTAAATATCGACACTGGCACTCCTGACAGTCATTGGAAACACACTCTGGCAATAAAAACTTCAGGATGCTAGTCTTCACTCTAAGAATTTCTTTTTCACAAAAGCATATGTACATACATTAGAGGCATCTAAGCCCCACAAAATGCCTATCACATCCTCTATTTCTCCTAAAACGAACACATCACCCACCACTCTATATAGTTCCTTTTTATTCCACCTGGCTCAAGAGAATAAGGCTCAGTTGCATGTGGTAAAGACAGATTTTTTCCTCTGCCTCCCCCTAACTGAAACAAATTTTCAAAGACAAAAGGAAAGCTTCTAGTGCTTGGTATTCTTCCTTCACAACCCATCTATCACACATAATTAGCAAGTTAAACCTACAAATTAGAAATCGTTATTTGGTAAATATGCCACAATCTGGTATTTTTTAACCTCTTTTTGCACGAATGAAAGGATTCTACATTATCTTTTGCTGTTGCAAAACACAGTCCAGTTGTCAGCCCTTACTGCTGATTTCTCATACTCAAGTGAGAACCTGGAGGGAAGGTGAAAGTACACGAATTTCAAGTTTTTGCTGTTATTGTTCTGCTTCACTTAACATCTACAGCTGAGACTTTCATCAAAAGCTGTATTTATCATGCCCACAAAATACAGCCAGCCCACATTCCACCTCAGACTGCACATGATGGAATTTGTAAACACTTTCTGTAAATTCTTTTTAAAATACAAAATGCAAAGAGGTTTTGCTTTGCAGAGGATAGGGGTTATAAATGCCTAGAAGAAAACCACTTCTTTTATTCTACAGGTGAAATGTCCGGATTCTTTCTGTGCAGTGAAACCAGAGTTATATTTACTTAAAACTGTCAAAGTGGAGCTCTAAAATATTTGCTCATGTTAAACACGTAGGGAATGACTTTTAAAAAATACCTCTAGCCTCTCAAAGGAGCTTCCTGGAATAAGCATCCTGTTCAGTGAGTTCTTCAGGGGAAAAAAAAAAAAAGGTGCAAAAGCTATTACAGGCATGGTCCAGAGTTGCAGGAAAAGCACAGCAGCACAAACAGCAGCAGATGAGAAGGCCTTTTGGAGAATGTCTCATTTTCGTTGACTTTGTAATCAGTCCTTAGTGAGCACCTCTTGAGCCTCTCCAGTTCCCAATCAATGAGGAATGGATGGAGCAATGGAGAAGTGGGTGCTAGATGTATTTATAGGGGATTTTTGTCCTGCTTTAAAAATTCACCTCATATATGTTGGAACAATTATTTAGGGGAAAGGAAGGTAGGATTCTGCCCAAAGCTTTCGTGAGGAGGGAGAATGCAGGGAGCAGGAGGAAGTCTTGAAAATTACGTGCAAATACCCAGTAACACGGGTAGCCACAGGGTGCCGAACACTCCTGATCTTCGGCTTATTTCCTGCTGCATTTGCTATCGACATCATTGTTATTCCTTGGCCGTGGCTCTGACTGGGGAAGGTACTCAAGCAGGCACCTCATTTTAAGCACATGAGAATTCCCAAAGGGATTAACCGGGCAAAGAAATATTTGGTGGCAGTGCTCGCCCTCCCAGACCCCAAAAGGTGATTCTCACTGCGTCCTGCAGAGCTTCGCATTTATTTAAGGAACGGTTCAAAAACGAAATAATTGCCTTTTCATTTCAATCCCCCACTGCACCTCTTCCCACAGCACCGGGTTCTGAGCACCTCTCCATTCCTGTTCCTGCTTATGCATTTTGGACAGTGCTATATAGGAAAGAATTTTAAATACTGGTCTTAAGTGAGCAAATATTCACTAACCAGATCAAGGCATTTAAAATTGCTTTGGATCTATCAATATAATCAACAAGCCAATTAATATTTTTGCCGACTTTTTCAAGTACACAACCTGGAAAAAGTGACTGACAGACTTTGCTGGTTTTACTTAGCGATGCTATTGAAAAATGCTCGTTTATTCCTTTCTTGCAGTCTCTAATGGCACAAGTAAATCAAGGTCTGTTTCCCCAAATCATGCCATAAAACCCAATAAATAACTGACAGCACTTTCTTTGCAACATTTTAAATAAGCAATTTCCCAAAAGGTCAGGAACCACTGTAGGAATAAAAAAAAAAAAGTCAAATGATAAAGTAAGCTTTTGCCTGATTAAACTGCTTGAGAAAATATGTATGGAAAGGTGAAAAAAAAGGCTTCAAGGAAACATTCCACTATTTCTTAGCAGACTTTTTTTGTTCCAGGGTAATGAAAATGTGCTGCTGGAAGTTATTGTTTTCTTCCTTACACACTTCAGCCTGATATCTTAAGATAGATTTTAATGCCAAGTGTTGACTTTATGGAGGAGATTTTTGGAAAACAGAAAGCAAGCACAGTCATAAATAACACTACTGCATTTAGCATGGGTCTGGCTTTCCTTTTAGAGCACTGCCTTTTTAATCTCCAGAATTACCCAAAGCTGCAGCAATTGGCATTAGCTGGCATGCCTGAATACGAAAACAGATGATATTTGTTGCTTCTTTTAAAATGGTTAACATCACTCCACTGGCAACAAGGACTAAGAGAAATATCCATCCTGAAGTTGGTGTGAAAATGAAAACCGATACCGGAGAGAAGCTGTCATATTTGGTTTAAGGATTATAGAAGCCTGAGCTACCTGCTGGGGAGCCCACAATAATGAGAGGGGAGAGACTTCTAGTAATTTTTCAAAAGCCCCTGAGTAACTGAATAAACTTGACTGAAACTCAGTGGGTCCTAGGACTACAAGGAGCTACCTGCTTGTGAAAAGTTTCCCCTTATCAACTCCTATTTTCAGCAGCAGCATTTTCCCACATGCTTTGCTGCAGTGCTGACAGCTGCAGAAGGATAAGCCGCTAAAGAAAAATTAAATATTTGGCCAAAAATTCAGCCCTCCGGGAAATATATAAAGCTGATCATCTCCCCTTTTGCTAAGTAGCTTCAGCATCTTTGCTGCGAGTATCCCTCTCCCTGCCTCCAGAGGCTCCCCTGCCCTGCAGCCTCCTAAAACAGCCCAGGTCTCCTCCTGGAGATTTCCAGCATTTCTCCTTCAGTAACCTGGTTCAGCATTACCTTCAAATATATCTCCTAAATTTGCCTCCCCCAGGTCTTGGATGCAGATGGCTGCATGGCACAGGGAAACAAGCAGGATAGCCCATGGAAATTATTATCCAGCCAAGTTCTCTGCACCTGGGATGTAGGACAGTCTCAGCCTGCTTTTGAAATTCCCATAAAGCAGTTGCAGAAGCTCTTAAGAACCAGTAAGTGGCACACAGATCTAACTACATTTTGGATGCAACAGTACTGAAATAGCTCAGAGTATAGTTCCACCAGCTTCACAGAACTTTGCCAGGAAAGTGGTTTTTCTCTTCTCAATGCCCTCTTCGAACACACCTCTGCCCCAAGCCTCCTGTGGAGCCTGCTCACTTGGTCCTCCTCACCTCTGCACACACTTCCCATAAAACATGCAACCTGGGTGAACCCAAAAGTTGTGGGTTTTTTGCCATGGAAGATCCCCATCTTTTCACCGGCATTTTACAGACTCTGGGCAAAAATCCATATGCAGGTGGGAACTGCTACACCCCAGGGACATTTCCAGCACTTGATCTGTGCCACAGCGCAGGGGTGTCCCCGAAATAGCAAGGAGCTTCCCAACCTGTAATTAAGGGCAGCAAGACGGAAGCATTAGCCTCATGAAGAAAAGAAAGCCAGGAGGCTTCAGCAGGTGCAAAATCTAACTTGATTCATTGTGTGTGTGTGCCCCCCCTATTTTGGAATTTTCTACAGATTTGCAGTAATTTCAGCTTCAGTAGAAGAGGAAGCTGGATGACCCATAGACCTTCTGCACTTCCCAGGCTGCAGAAGAAAACTGATGGGTTTATTTGCTGGAGGAGCTGAAGGTGGGAGCTCAGGAGTTAAAGGAGGGGGACGGAGCTTCCACGGTGATTCTTCAGAGCACAAGGTTTGCGTGTATCAAACCTTCAACAAACACTCCCACAGCTGACCCAAACTCCCTTGCAGTGATGTGCCTCTCCTCAGAAATCAGAGGCAATCTGCTCTCAAGTGCCTTTGAGCAAACCTGCCACGCTCCCTGGTCAGGGGGGAGGTGGGAGGGAAGGGACCCCCATCCCTCATGACTAAAACATGCCCCACTGCCAACCCACTGGCAGAGTTACCCGCTGGAGACCCGGGGTAACACTGCATAGGGGAGTGCTTTCGCCTGAGGTGGCTTTTGTGGAGGCCATGTTTGCGTGCAAACCTCCACTTACAGCAACATGGGGCAGCCGAGCCGATGTTCATACAAGTGTAAACTTACAGCAAAAGGCAGGAACCGCCGGAGATGCCACAGAGCCCCAGCCAGTCAGCGTGGCAAGTGGCTCATCTTTTATTGAAGGCCTCTCCTCAGAGGAGAGCTAAAAATTCACTCGATGCCATCGGGAAAGTGTCTGTTTTGGCTGCAGAGAATGGTTCCCGATCACGGAAAGATAAAAACATCAAAATAAGCTAATAGGGATATGCCTTGAAATTCGGTCCCAGTGGACGTGGGGGCCAGGTTTCCTGGGGACACGTTAAGCATGGCTCAGGGCATTGCAGCACGCAGGCGCACTGCTGCCAAGCGGGGCTGAGGCAGGCAGAGAGGACGTGCTCCAGAAAGGACTTCCAGCAAGGGGGAAAACAAAAAGAAAGAAAAAAGACATAAAAAGAAAACACTGTGACAAAAGATCCCCTCTTCACTAATACCCCAGTCAAGCATGGCAGAGTGCAATTGTCAAGCAGGATTAAATGCCGGATAGGGATGACGCAAAGAGGCTGGATTCCTGCAATTCCAAAAACCTCCCCTTGTACTTCTGCTCTCACAGAGTTACTCTGTTTGCCCTGATGAATCTGTTAGTGTACATCTTAATGTTGGGCTTTATACTTCACTGTCGTCTCCTCTTCCTCCTTCCAGACAGCTTCTCAGCTGAGAGGTTGACACCTAAAGAATTTGAGTTTCCAGGGAAACAAAGTTTCTGTGTATGTAGTGATCACGTATTGAGCCCACTGCCCAGTTTTAGTTTCTCTTTTCTGTTATGTGCGTCCTACAAGTTTCCTGCAAGCTGGTGTTGACAGGGAAGACCTTTTCAGTGTCTCTACCAAGGGCAAGTTTATTACACACGACAAAACCCATATGAGAGCAAGCTGAACCTGGCTAGGCTCCACTAGTTCTGGGCTGATGCAACTTGTTTTTCCAAACCTGCTAGCATGGGGTAAGACTCAGGCAGACACTCTGCAGAGGACCTCCCATCTCATCCAATCCTACACAACAGATTTATCTTCTTTTTCACCTCTAACTCTGCTGGCCATTAATGGTTTGAACAGTGCAGTGCTTTTTTTATTAAGCCACTCTAACTCATGGGCAAACTTCTTGATTAAATTTACACAACTGACCTATTTTAAAGGATCATTTAATAAAATATTCTGCCAGAATCAAGTACAAGAGGTTAAGAAAACATACGTCACAGCAGTGTGGCTTTCTTAGCTCAGTACTTGCTGTGATCAGCCCAAGCTCTTCCCAGCCCTTATCGAGCGTTCCAGTACTTAATTATTGCAATGTGAAAAATCATGCATCAGTATGATGATACTTTAAGATGATATCTATGATCACATAGAAGAGCTGGATCAAATAGTCCCAAAGCAGACCTCGGTGAGTGAATCTACTCAGTATCCACCCAACAGTACTCATTTTCAAAAGTAAATTGACTGTAATTCCTTGTGCCTGTCAATCTGCCTGATTTTATTGGACTCTGCTGGATTTTGAAATAGAAAAGTCCTATCTCCTTGCAATGCCTGTGCTTTTTTTTTTGAGCCCTTCTCACAGCAAGCCCTGAAATGAAATGTTGTCAAGTTTTTATTCTACTGATTACCCTTTTTCTTTACTAATTAGCCATGTAAAAACAGATTGAAAACACTGAGACTGGCAAAATCATCTATATCTCTCACTAACATTGCTGCATTAACCAACAGTAGGATTTAAAGCACAGTGTTTTTTGTTCCCATTTGCACCAGATTATGGCTGTGCATCCTCCCACCTTTTTTTTCATTATCACAAAAAGATGTATGATGCTGAACTGAGTGCCACTTCCAGTAAAGCTCTCCCTTGCAGGTTCCATGGGCTTTCCTGTCTCCTTTCTGATCCTCAGGTGGAAAGTGTTCTCTCTGTCATTATGATTATTTTCCTGGCTTCTAAAGCAGTATAACTTGGCTCAGCCTCTGTGAAGCCTGCTGAGCTCTGCCAGCTCACACCAGCTGAGAACCTGGACCAGATTATCCCAACAGCTCCTACTAAAGCCAGCTATGGACAATGAAAGAAATATAAATAGAGCTGTCTCTCCCTTCATCCAAAAATCAGTATTTCCAATCCTAAGACCAGAATTGGTTGCTTCTTTTTTAAAGAAAAAACAAGTATTTAAAATTATTTTAATTATCTCTTGATGTATTCACACAGGATTATATTTTTCATGATTTTTCTCACAAGATCTGGGTAATTTGTTTTATGGTCATGAAATCTCAGGTTCTGCAGGACTTGGAAGTTGTCAAGTCCCATGACATAACAAGATCTCCATAGCCAGCTGCAGGGCTGATGCTTACCAAGAACACAGGAAGGGAAACAAAGCCAACACAGCCCACTAGCCAAGAGTCTGGTGGTAAGAAACCCTGCCAAAACATACAGTGCCCAAAAGCTTGCAAGAAACCATCTCTTCAGGGGTGGGACTGGATGATGACATTTACTATTTCCTTAGCATGAGATTCTTCCCATTATGTAATTTAGAAAAAGAACTTTGTCAGAACTCTCTATCACAGAAAATGAAAGGTTTAAAGTACTGCTGACACCTCCTGGAAAACTTTGAAAAACCTCCTAGGTCACTTGAAAATAAAGTAATGCCTCTATCACACTTTTGCCTGCTCTTTTAATCATTTCTACAGGACTTTTGTTTAGGTCCATCAGCCAAGGTTAAAAAAAACAAACTTATAACTAAGACAAAAATTATTATTACTACAGGTAGCAATTTGTTTCAGGTCTTGTTCTTCCATGCTACATTCTCTGTGTCTTCTTTAAACAAGAAGAAAATTAATTAAAAATGAATTCTTCCATGCTTGTCAAGTTCTCTTCTGCCAAGGCAGCATTTCTCAGGTTTCCCCCCAGATGCTGGGGCTGAGTGCAGGGCATAAGGGAAGCAAGGGAACATCAATAAGCTGCCTTTCCCCATGGAGCTACAGCTACAACCTAAGGTGCTCTTTATATATATTTTTTTAAGTTTATACATACATACAGATACACACACACACACTCTCTCTCTTTTCGGAGTGATCTTTCTCCTGTCTTATCTCTAGAAATAAACATTGCTCGGTCCTTAGCAAAGCACCAACTCAGGCATAGCTGGGAATAAGTCCTTTTGAAACATGCAAAGGTGCTCAGTGGACAAATGAAAGTCACCCAAGTCCCTGATGCATTCAAGCTGCCATTTCTGTCAGTCTTTGTTAGTTCCCTCATTTTTTTTTTAACACAGTATTGATAGCACCGCATATTGAAATCATTACGAGCTGAGGCCTCAAATCCACTCCCCAAATCCAAGAGTAAAACTTAAATCATTTTGTTGAAACCATAACGTGCTGATTTTCTCACTGATATTTTTTATTTCAGATAATTTCTTTCCTATTTTCATGCTTATGTCCGAGCTGCAAGTACAAGAAACATCAGGTTATATGTGAAAGTTGAGACCTTATCTTGAAGAAACGTGTTTCAGAGAGGAACTTTCTCATAAGCACCAACTGTTTAAGAGACATTTCCTGAAATTAGGAAAATAAAAAAGCAGCTGTTGCACTGATACATTGATCCTCCTGTGTGAACTGCCCAGATCTTCTTGAAAAGGTCAAACTAAAAGCTAACTCATATTAAAGAGCCCCCTGCTGAATAGGTGTGTGCTGGCTTGTACCCTTGGCTCAGCCAACCAGGTAGAATACTGTTCCACTTTCCTTTCTCTCTCCATCACCATCAAATCAACTCCTCCAGTTTCCCTCTTGTCCTTTTAGCTCTCGGCTGCTTCTAAGCCTCCTGAGGCTCAATTCACCCCCTGAGGAGAAAAAAATGCTAGCTGGAAATCTCAGAGCAGAGACAGAGAATGAGAAATGTGACCTCAGCTCATTTCGTAGTCTTTAGCCAAGATGTGACTCCTTGAGAAACAGAAGGATCGAGCCCACCAACTGATGCATTCATCATATAACCAGAAACTCTGCTAAATAGATCCATTTTTAATTTCTGTTTTGCTGATTTTATTTCTTTCACTTCAGAAAAATGTTCTTGTCCTTCTGTGTGAGTGCATACACATTATTTATTTATCACCCTATGAATATCAATTTGATTCTTGTCCATAATTAAACTCTGCTGCTCTATATCAAACATACCCTGTCCCATCACTTCAGATATCTGTTGCTGCCCTGCAAGGGCTGTGTTAGCAGCAGTTCTGAAGAAAAGGATGCCCCTTTTTGGTTCACCCCTTGGGCCCAGGACTGTCACTGCATCTCCTGCTACAGCTGGATTTTCCCTCCCAAGTTCTTAACATGCCCTCTTGATTTTCAAATAACTACAGAGGTGGGTATTTCAAGAAAGATTTGCACCTGAAAGTTTGCCAATTCTGCCTTCTTTCTAGAAATCTCAAAGGGGAGAAGCCCACAACCTAGGTCTTAAATGGTAGGGGATAATATTTGTTTCACCCAGAAAACAACAGCATCGGGCAACTGATTAAACACTGATATGGGAGGCCTGACAGTGAAATTTTTAGCCTTACCTGAATAAATATTTGATCAGAGGGATTAGTTGATTTCATTAACGTTGTAAACTACTAAAGGAGAAAAGTTGGAGGTGGAGCTCATTAGTGCAACATGACTTTTTTAGAGAAAGAAAATCCAAGAAAAAAGAGAAAGGAAGAACTTTCTTTGTCCCAGCGCATTTGCGGCAGCAGTAGGAACCTGAGCCAGAAATGTGGTTTTGCTTTTTTGGGTGTTCTGTGGGGCTGTGTGCAGATCCTCTTCTATTAACATGGCCAGCCAAAGAAAAGGGCTGTAAGCAGGTCTTTGTACAGGTCCTCACCACGTCAGATAGGAACCTGTTCATTCCTTCCTCATCAGTGTTGATTCACAAGCTCTTGCCCATATGTTATCCATCAAAAGGAAAAGCACAGAATAAAATGGTTTTGGCAGAGTTTGTGCCCAACATTTTGTGGCTTGTGCTATGACACATGATTAGAGTGGGTAAGCAGAAAAGCAAAGCAACAGCACCTGTTTATTGTGAGTGAGCTGTCCTCTCCAACTTTTCTATTTATGTCCCAGCATACAACATGGCAACCCACACGGATTAGAAATTAAACTGTAAATGAGCCTTTTCCATTTCCTGCCTAAGTAAGGATTAGCATATTTTAAAACGTGCTCAGGGGTTTTGCACTTTCTGTAATGAAACCTGTTCAAACAGATAATTGATATGCAGCCACTAAATAAACACTAAATAAACATCTGACTGGAGGAACAATGTTCTCTCTTTTTCTTTTTTTTTTTTTGTAGTAAATTATTCTGCTTCTTCCCGTAAACATTGCCTACCAGTGACAATTTCCATTGCAGTGGGCAGGCACCACAACAAAGCTGAAGCAAGTAAAAAGAGCAGAACAAGCATCTGAGCCTGAGTAAGAAATATTGAAACCCCCCAAGAGCATGGCAGAGAGGGGAAAGGTGGTCCGAGCAACACCACCTACCCTTTTATATCACTAAAAAAAAATCCCAACCTTTGTCATCCGTGCCACAGCATGGTCAAAAAGTGCTCCTGTCTCCTTGTCAAAGGCAGCTCCAGTCCAAATGCCATACCAACACATTCCCACTCAGGTTCCTTCTTCTCCTCCAAATAGGCTGGGACAAAGTATTTCCTTTCTCTTTTTACTTGGTTTTATGTTTTTCTTTCTGTAAAAGGCTTGAATTTAAATAAATTACCCTCCAACTTTTCCCCTTCGGAAGTTTGTAACAGCGAAGTAACCAAATGGCTGTTTACAGAAACTCAAGCCAAGGGCAGCTCTCCTTGGGTTTTGTAACTCTTACTCTTCCAGTTGGATTAACCCCCTTCAACTGAACAACTTTTGCAGCCCCACAGCCTGCCAGACCCCAATACCCATCCTGCAAATGTCTCGTGAACACAAGCTTGCCCAAACAATGGAGCAGCAATTACTAAATAGTGCTTCAACAAACATGATCTATCACATGGGGAATGGGGTGCCTGCTAGAGTACCAGGTCCTCCACTTGGCCCAACTCCAACAGGAATTAATCTGTCATCTTTCGTTACATTGCTACCAGGCATGTAAATATATTCTGAGTCCCACATCTAACAAAACTGTGTCACTGCACTGACAGAAGTCCACTGACCTGACGGTCTCCAAATACCTGTTTTGAACCAAGGTACTTCACCCACCAATTAAAATGGGATGTCCAGACAAGATTAGTTTGAATACAGCAATGAAGCATTTGTTCTTCAGGGGGTTTTTAAGGTGACAAAGCACAGAAACAGATGAATTACACTCTAACTGTGGTTCAGAGTAGAAATAGAAACATTACACACTCAGTTCAAACATAGGTAGCTAAAATAGCCCCCTTAATAAAAATGAAAAAAACTCCAAAATTAAAACCAGACATCTTTGAAGTCCCTAAAAGCAGATGAAAAGCATGAACCTTCCTGGGTATGTCCTAATTTCCCCCTCAGGCTGAACCTGCATGTAGCACAGCCAGTAAATAAAGCTAGAGCTTTTTGGAGAAGGGAAAAGCATGGCTGTGTGTGGAAGCACCAGCCCAGATCATGAATTTCCAGAAGTCAGCTTGGTCAGAATCAGCACATGCCAGCTGACAGTTATGGCAGGTGTAAAAGCACATATTGCCTTTCAAAATGCAAAGAAGGGCTTAATGTAATTTGTGGGAGAGATTTTTTTTTTTGTTTTAATCAGAAAGCATCTGCTATTCTGTCACCAGCACTAATAGCTCTGCCACAGTCACCATCATTTAAACGTGTGGCTGTTCTGCCTTCATCCCCAGCCTAACGGTGTGGGGACCAAAAAACGGAGTCTTTTCTCTCCATAGTCCCTGTGCACAATAAACAGTGAGTACCCTGCATCCAGCAAGGCACACGTGGGATCCAAGAAATTACCACTGGCGGTGGTGAAGCAGCTTCAGGACCATACTTTCACACACTACTGGCCAAGCAGACAGCTGCAAACTCACTGGGTCAGAGAGAAGCTGAGCTACAAGAAACCCAACAGCAGTGCTTTAGGGATTTGTTCCGCACAAGCTGTAACTGTGGCGGTCCGTAAGGAGCCACCACGCTCTCCTGCTGCACGTGTGAGCACGGTGCAGGCTCACCTCTGCACCAAGGATTCACTTTCCAGTGCTTGGAATCTTTCTCCCCTACTCAAAAAGCTGAACAATTTTCACAGTAAAGTGGAGTTACAGCTTGAAACTCATGGCGGATACCACTGGCAACAAAATACTCTTCCTTAATAAGAATATTTTCTGGTTTAGTTTAAGCCCATGCAGCTGTGCTTACTGGGCTTAGAACACTCAGGGTAAAATAAGTGCCGGCCACCAGTGCGCAGCAACAATGCTTTGTCCCTTGCTTCCTGCTCCAGTCAGAATCCTGAAAAATGAACTCTTTGTTTTTAACCCAAGGTCAAGAGAGTGTTTAAATAAGGGGATCATTTTTATTTCATACTTCACTTTTCAATTTTCCTCTTTGGAGAGTATGAAGTAGGCACCTGTAGGATTTAGTTAAAAGCAGCAGCCGTGCAGAAGGGGTTAATCCAAGACACAGAGGTTAAAACCTGGCTTGCTGACAGATCACACAGAGGCCATTTGGTATGTCATGCTTTCAATGGTTATTTAAAGGAAATTACATATAATTAATTCGCAATAGCTACCTTGCCTTATTCTAATTAAATGTGTGAACACTTATTTTAAGATAAGCTTTTCTAGAAATTAACACAAGTTCAGGGTAATTTTTTTTAGTGCGCAGCAATACCATGTTTATTACTTACGTAAATTTCCTTAATTATACCCTAACTAGGTTATCTTCTTTATTGCATTTCAATCCTTCTAAGAGTCAGTAGCTCCTTAATTAAGTTGAAAGAGTAAGAGGTGTCTTGTTAATTGTAAATTAAATAGATTTGAATAGACAATAGATTGCAAATGGGAGATGCACTTTTAAGTGCTATGGAAGAGTCACTGGAAGGCCTCAGTGTAGCATTTGCTTTGCTTTGTTGGCAAAAAGGGAAACATCCAAACCCTCCTAACCTTTGCTACAGAGAGCTTCCAGCTCACTGGTGGCCCATCAACCTTCAAACAACTTCTCAATTAAAATTTTAACAAAGAATAAAAAGAAAAAAATCCCCCCTATCAGTCCAGATCTATGATGATGCTGCGAGCAGTGCAAGCTCATCTTTGAAATTAATTCATTAATTTTCTTCCTGCAGGAGATTTGCAGGTACCCATCATACAGATTACCATGGGTTACCCAGCACCGGTAGAACAGACCATGGGCCAAAGTTCATCTATTTGTGCACTTCTTGTACCTTAAAAAGATGACAGGGATGCTCTGAATTATAGATGTATTCAAAGATGCACATTCTCACATGCTTGTATGATATTGTTGGCATTTGTTCCAAGACCAATGAATCAAAAACATTTCCATACCTAGAAATAAATTAGTGTTAAAAGCTATTACTGCTAATCATTACTGCTAATGTCCCAGTGCTGCCAGAAAGACAAGCTGAACTGTTATTCTGCACTAGGGCAGAGTGTATACTGTGTATGGGTTTTTTTTTTCCTCAAATTAGAAGTCAAATTGATCATCTCTGCCATTAGGAGTTATGGCTCACAGAATTTTATCACTCCTATAATGTGCTGTGAAAATGCAATAAGGGAATAAAACAGAACAGCAACTTAGAGTAATTTGTTATGAAACACACCAATATTGAATGTGTCTAGAGTCTATTGATAAACAGATTTATTGTAACAACCAGTGGATATTATGATCACCCTAGTGTTAATCTTTGTACAACCAATTTTCCTCATGGTATATTGGGGGAGCCGGATGCCCATTAGTGTAAATGGGAAGTGAAGGCAGACCTGTGACCAGTGTAAATCAGACACCTTCTCAAATTACCAGACCTACAGCAACTTATCCACGTACGTATACACCCCTTGGAATCTCTTCTGCCACTTCATATCTCAGTGTAATGCAGCATGAATTGGAAACACCTTAGACTTTGACTGAACGGCATTAAAATTAATGAACACGTATGTTAAAATCACACAGTTTAAGATATTCCTAAATGTGCTCACTTGATTTAAAGAAACACTATGCTTGAAGGGGATAAATCAGCTTAAGAGGAGTAATCCTATTTTTGCATGTCTAGATAAAAACGAACTCATAGCTCAGGAAGCCCAGAGATCACTCACAGTCGTGCCTGTGGAGAGCTCATACACCCTCTCAAGGGAGACACAGCCAAGCAGAAGTAGCCAAGAGAAGACAAACATTATGCAGAAATCCATTCCTCAGCACTTACAGCATAAGGGATTTTTTCCACCTTGGGCACCCATGGAGATGGGGGGGGGAGAAGCAAAAGTCAATGTTTTACAAATTATTTTCCAAATAATTGCATTTTCCCTAGCTCACCATCAGCTACTAGTGAACAATTAGCTTGCATCCCCTTGGGCTACTCATTGTAGAGATTTTTTTAGTTCGTTCAGAAGCCTTTATAAATTGAAAACTCAAGTTTCCTCTGTAGTATTTCAAGGAGAAGCAACTCAGGGATGACTTTTTAACATTCATACTGACACAAATAGATGGGCTACTTGTGGTAGCAGACAAACAAAAGTCGAACAACCTAGATATCAGATCGCAATACAACAGGGAATGCAGCATCAGTCCTGGGGAGGAAGGGAGCTATTCATAGTTCACAGACATTTGTGTAGCATCTAACAATAAAATATTCAGGTTGGGAAGCAGCAGTACCTGGGACAATTGCTAACAGAAGATTCATATGAAATGACACTGTACTACACATCAATATTAATGAAAATTGAGGCATTTTTCTGGGACTTCTGGAGGGATAATGTTTGAAGCTCTGTGCATACTTCTCTCTCTTGTCCTAAGACTCCCCAAAATCCAGCCTTTGCCCTACCCAAAGGCACTGCCATGCCTGGCATAGGAACACTGAACACGGCTTGGTCAGTTCTTATGGATCTATTCCACCACAATCCAACCTTGACAATATTTTTCACATCTCCATAAAAGGCAAGTTGGCATTTTCTAGCCTTTTTTTTTCCAGCTACAGTGTTTGAGTTCTTATTCAAAGAGTATTGTGAAAAGGGAAAGATGACAGCTCTGTTAGACATGTGATTTTCAGGCTGACAGTTTCCCTTTCATTTTAAGGAGCTGAAAAACATTTCAGTGTCAGACAGATTGAGTTTTAACAACATGATAAAAAGGCCCATTTGTTGATCTCAGGTCCTCGCTATCCATCTTCAATTAACATGGTAAAAAGGTGGCTTGCATCCAGTGTCAGACATTTGTATAAGCAGCACATGCCCTTGCAGTTGGAATCAATGTTTGCCATTGATATATCAGGCAGGATAATTTATGGTATGACACTTGCCTCACATAATCACAAGAAATCAGGTACCTTGTGAAAATATCTCTCTTTCAAAATCCAAAAGTTTCTCTAAGATTTATAGTGAGTAAAGTAATCATGATATTATAAGAGCACAAGAAAAAATGTGTGATATTTCACCATGAAAAAGTGCAGCTGATTTTGGAGCCAGCACAGAGCACCGCAGTGATTCTACTAATGCAGATGTGCCAAGGCCATTTCTGTCTAGGACCTCTTCGTGACAGGCAGTCTGATTTAATTTCTCTCCTATTTCCTAATAAAATTAGGATTGGCTAGTCCTGATTTAAAACCTCCTCACAACATCTCAGTTTTTACATAATAAGAAAAGGCAGACTGAAAAACTAAGTCCATTTCAGAAAAAGGAAAGAAGATAGCTCTAACTGGGAAGATTTCAGGTTTAGTGCAGAGGGAGCCTGTGCAGAAGGTACTTGGGTAGCAGCTGTGTGCAAACCAGACGTGCAGTGTACAAGTACCAAAAGAATGCAATATCATAGAGACTGACATGGCAGATAATTTCTTTTGATTTCAGCTATTTAAAAAGCTGTCTTATCAAATGGGACAGTGTTTCTTACCACATCAAGGTGTTTAATGAGATGAAGTGTGGCTAGTGGGAACTGAGCTCCCCTAATGGTCCAGCCCTTTAGCTCTACTGAACATGGAACACATTGCTCAATGGAGGACGTTTTCTCAGCCTTGCATGACTCCCATATAGACCAAAACAGCAAGGAGAAATATTAAGCTATTTTCTCATTGGAAAGATGAGAAAATTTTAATGGTACTATTGACTACTAGATAATAATGGCAACTTAAATAATGCTTAAGATTAAGGTGCATATTTGAGAGTTAAAATTAAAAATGAACAGACTTTCCTGATGGAGTCAGCAAACCCTGACATTTATTTTAAAAGACCTGAGGGCTGCTCAGATAATTGGAAAGAATGCAGTAGTCTACTAACATCTAGTAGCGTAGAAGTGACAAATGCATAGTCTAAATTCAGATTTTTTTGAGAAAATAGTTGCAGCTTCTCCCTCTCTGGGCATAGACAATATAGGAAGGGTTTATAGTTAGTAAAACCTGTCCTCTTTTTTGGACAATAGTGGTGACTTAAAAGACACTTTAAAATAAAAATGAAAATCAAATCCAAATGCTGTTTGGTAAGTGCACTTGCCAGCTGTCCTATACAGTAAATCGAGCCACCTGAATATTCAAATATCCCTGTTTTTCAATGTATGCAGAAAATAAAATCTCAGACCAAAATGTTTTGAGCAGAAACCAAGAGACGCTCATTAAGCCAGCGCTCCCAGTCTGCAGTGTCTAAGCTGATGGCTGCTCTCTTGAATCCCATTCAATTCTAACCCACCAAGCCCAGCTATCCCAAGATCCCCAAGGACGACATTCCCCACGGTCAGGAGTTACCCATCTCCTTCCCATGTGTCACCAGCCCTGCACAAGCCCCTCTTGGTGCTGGTGTGTGTGCCAGGGCTGAGCTGAGCCATGCTGAGGCAGGGAGCCAAGTCCTTTCATGGTGGCACCACCAGCAGCACCCCACAGCCTCCTCAGGTCCAGTTTGCTTGGCTCAGCATTACTGCTCTGGAGCAGATGGCCATGACCAGTGGGGCACAGATAAACTTATTGCACAGCCCTACATAGACTTGAAACCCCCCATGCTCAAATGAAGTGATTACTGTAGGATCAGGAAATAGTCCAAGGCACCATCTACCCCTGTAACCTGTCTCCAACAGGGCACTGAGCAAATACCCAGAGAACACTAAGAACAGGATTAATATCAGAATGGGAACATATCAGAACCTTGTGAAAATCCCTCTGTTCCTATGTTTTTAATTCCCTGAACGAGTTCATGTTTCTGGCTATGCAGTGTCCCTGAAGAGTTCTCTTACCTCAACACTTAGTATCTTCCGTAAGACGTTCTGTGAGAAATTCAAGAAAGCCAATACTGAGCAGACTGGCTGAAGCAAAGCTTGGCTTCAGCAGAGCTGGGCACAGACTCATACTGGCTGAGCCCCATGTGGATATATGGCAAAAACACAAAGCACAGAAATGGGACAAATGATAAGTCTGCAGTCTGGTTTCCTTGCATCGTTACAAGGTGCCTCATCTTCAAAATGTGGGGTAATTTAGATCACAATAAAACATAAATAGAAGTATTAACCCTATTCAAAGCAGCACACTGTCAATAGGATCAAAACCAATACCAAAGCAACTAGTTCAAGCTATAAGAAAATTATAAAATTTAATTTCTTTTCATATTTAACTAATAATGACTTGCAACATACACAGAAGTAAACCAAAGGAATATAAGCTCAGCACAATGGACAAAAGCTCCTTCCAGTCTACCATTGAACCTTTCTGCAACCACTATTCTGGTTTTCCACTCCAATAGCTTGTGCAAATAATATTGTATTGCTTTTCCTTCCTGCTTTTGGTCTTTGCCTGAACTTATCCTTCCATCAGAAGCTATTAATAAAAATGTACTAGAGAAAATCTTGTTTCTACCATATCTCCCATATTTAACATAACTCAGCCGAACACTTGATCTGAGCTGTGGTATCAAGTTGTACTGCATCACCATGTTACAAATTCTAACAAATTGCTTGATTAAAACACAACAAACTGTATATCATACAGACAGGACAAACTCTTCAAAGTCAAGTTTGCTGATAGTATGCATCTAATTCCCGATTTCTCTTGTCCTAGTGGTTTGATTTAACATTCAAAAGTGCAGATTATCAGCTTACTCTCACTGAGTTTAACAGCAGTCCTTAGAGTGTTAAAGTAACTTTTGGATATTTTTTAATTAAAACCCAAAAAATACCTAATATTTCCTCTCTACAAAAGGGAGATCAAACCATTGGTGGCTTTTATTATCTTGAAATAATTAGTCAAAGCTCCTTTTTCCAAAGATTCTACTTTTCAGGAAACACTGAATTTTAGCTTTATGAAAACATGCCATGCAGAAATTATTTCATAGTCATCACCAATCCTACTTTAGCTACATGAATTTCTTTCTCATTACTGCTCTAATTGTCTGACCTTCACTACAGAAATTGGACCCTGTAGCTGTGATTGGGAAAAGTCTCCAAGGCATCAGGAAGCAGCAAACTGCTCTCCCCCATCTCATGCAGTACACCTGCTTCTAAGACCAGGTTTGTGCTGAGCCTGCTGCTGTCTCCCATTTCTTGTGTGGCTGCTAAATGGAAAGCAGCCTGGCTATGATATAGTGACATGTCTGGAGCTTCCCAGCAAAGCTGTGTCTCTGCACGTCCCTCCTGTTGGTGAAGTCATGAGAGCTGACACTCATAAGGCAGCTTGAAGAGCAGCTGGGGATGTTTGTATTCAGGTCAAGGTGAGAAGAGCAAGTGGGAGATGGAAAGGGAGGCTGAACTTGTGCCACAAGCAAGGGTGCTTGTTATCTTATGAAAGTGGGGTTATTCACAGCCAGCCCTTGTAACTGAGGTTCACTCAAACTGTCTCTCCTTCTGACATTTACAACCCACAAACCATGAATAGGCCAAGGACCTCATTGTCCTGGGTGGCTGCATTGCCTCAAGTAAGGAGGAGGCACATCACAAATGAATGAGGCACAAAGCTCAAAGTCAGGGGGAAAGCCAGGGCTCACATTACATCACTTGCTACAATATCATAAGTTATGGGTGAAGTGCCACAGATAGAAATAGAAGTATTTTTCAAACCCTGGAGGTGAAGGGGAGGAACTTTCCAAGTCCTCTACAAAGTTTATTGCACCACTGTGATAACTTCATACATAACACAAATTTTCTTTCCCTGTGCTTTCCCAGCACACTGATACAATTTTAGTTCAATCTTTTCAGGTTGGGATTTTTTCCCTCCTAAATTGTGGTAGGGATGGCTCCATGCTAAACACAAAGAGGACCCAAACAAAACAGACCTGTAGGTTCTTTTCTTTGAATGCTAACACAAAGCTCACATGTAAGGAAAATCAATACAACTCCTCCCTTTGCAAACCATCATCCACTCTATGCAGAGATCTTCAGTAATGATACAGTTTATTACTGATTAGCTCCATCTTCAACTAACCATGCAAAACACATTTACTCTCAAGCCTGCATTTTGTAATTTTTGCAGACACGAAGAGCTTAGACTCTTCAGCACAGCACACAGAATAAACATGCACTTGATAAAATCTAGAAGGCATCAATAAAACTTCATCACTGGTACTTAAACACTAACAGGAGATCAAGGAACTGAAAGTTTAGGGATAAAGTGGCACTCAGGAATGAACTCTTAATTTCACCTCTATCATGGGCAGAAGATGTCACATAGCAGTTCTCCCATCTTCCTCTAAAACTCATACAAACCTAGACCAGTTATTTTCAAAGTAACAAGTCTTCTCAATTTTGAAGTCCATAAAGATCCACTACATCTTCTGGTCTTCTGGGAAACTGTCATGGTTAATGTCTGGGTTTGGTTTTTTTTTGGGGGGGGGGGGAAGGGGGGGTGAGGCAAAGGGTGTTGAATTTTGTTATTTTGTTGGAGTTTTTTGTTTAAAAAGGCATATCTTGTTTTGAGGATGGACTTCTCCAGTTTCAGCTTCCAGCTTCTGGCTCTTGTTATATGGCTCCTGGCTATCAAAAACAACACATAGCTTTCCCTCTAGTGAAGTGTATGTAAAGTAGATACAGCCCAGTATCACACTGCCTTTTACCTTTCTCCTACTGGTTTAAATTCCCAGCCCTCCCAGAGCCCCTCACCCAGAGGATTCACAAAGAGCCCTACTTATTTTTGCAAAGAATCAGACTTTTCGGTAAAAATGTTTGGATACCAGCTTCCTCTTCCTCCGCCAGAAAAGAGTCTTGTTTCCGTGTAATAGATAACACATCATTTGGGGAAGAATCTGGGCCAATGTCCTAGGCCACCATGAGCTGTGGGAGACATGGTCTGGGGAAGGGATAAAACGGAGAAACAAAACATGGCAGCATAGCAAGGAGGAAAGGCAGACCAAATCCAGGCTAGCCAGGGGTTTAGCACAAGCAGGCAGGCAGTCTGAGCACTGCATGCCCCAAACACAGGGCTGGTGACTGCTCTGGGATGTAATGAGGGTCACACAATTTCATCTCATCCGATGTCTAGGCAGTATCTTTGCACAGAACATTATATCAGACCAATACATTACAGTAAAGTTGTTGTGACAAATCACTACTTTGCAGAGGAAAAATAAAACCATTCTGAAAAGTTTCCCGAACAGCTCTTATCTAAGCATGGATAGCAAAAGCCAGCTGATAAAAAAAGTTTGTTTGTTTTTTGTTCGACCAAGCATGGCAACAAAATGCCTTTATGGATATTAGCACAAAATCCACACTTGCCTAAGCAAATATATTCTACCATTTTTGAGAGCAGAAAATTAAAAGAAAAATATCCTAAAATTATTTACTGCCAAAATTATACTGATTCTAGAGCTGTCTCAGAGACATGGTTGATCAGCTGATGGAGGAGATGCAATGTAGTTTTCCAACTATAACCTTTTCCACTGTATTCAGATTCACCTTCTGATGCTTTCTTCTTTTTCATGCCCATTGTGGAATAGGGAGGCCATTAACCAAGGCACACTTGAATTTTGCTGCTTCCCAGCTAGTAATTTTCTGTGGGATGGATTTTCAAAACCTTCTCCAAATTAGAAACCTATTATGACTTTTGGATGTGACTTAGCACCATTGGACTTTGGCTCCTCACAGAACAAGTCAGAAAGGCAGTGATCATTTAAAGATGGTCACAGAGGCCAAGCTCAATTTGCAATAGCAGAGAAGATAATTAAGTCACATTAATGTTTACTGATGTATTTTAATTTATGGAGATTTTAAATCATCAATCTGAGAAAGAAAAGGGATAAAGGAATACAAAATTAAGTACAAGCTCCCCTATAGATAAATCAAGGTAGAGAACTAGAAGTCATGGTTACTGAGCTATGTTTTCATTTCTGCCCCGTGCAGGATCACTATTGCAAGATACTTTCTGCACCCCATTTCTGAGCATTATCCATAAATCCTTTCTCCCAGTACCTCTCCTTAGACTAGAAATCCCTCAGAGCAGGAATCACCTCGAAGTGTTTATACAGCACTGAGTACAACAGCACCTTGCCCTCACAAGACAACAGTGGAACAAAGAGTGGCAAAAAACCCGAGGAGGTGCTCAGCAGCTCCTCCTCAGAGCATCAACAAACACAAAGGAAAAGATCCCAGGACTGTTCACAAAAGCATAATTTCCAGCACAAAGTACTCCTTAAGGAAATATCTGGGGTGTAGAAGCCTGTGTCCCTCTGAACCTTGCCAACCCAGCTGCAGGGGGTTCACACTTGCCCCAGGGTGAAACACAACACTTGGCCAGCTGCAACACAGGGCTGGCCTGGGGACAGCCTGGCTGGCTCTTGCCCAGATGTGGAACAGGGCCCACCACAGTGCAAAGATACCTTAGTTTTTGGCAGGGCAGGTAGTGTTTTTGATCCCCCTGAAGTGGACACACTTCATACCTATTCCTGGTGAATCTTTGCCCTTCCAGTCCCAAAAATGAGAAGAGTCTGAATCAACTGGTCCTCACCTGAGAACTTTGAAAGAGCAAGAAAGATCTCCTCAGGTGGTAGCAGATACAGGGGGAGGAATTTTTTTCCAAGCTCAGGGAGTGTGAATCCACTTCCTTGACCTCTTTTGGCTCTATCTCTTGTGCCACTATGAGCTTGCCCTCTACCTTCACTGCCTTTTTATTTTTTTAACAAATCTCATGAGAGCACTAAGCTGATAGAAAGGATTTTTATTAAATCTGGCAGCTCATAGTAGTGTCACAGAGTGAAAAATACCAATCTACTGAGCATGGAAGTGAGGAAAGCAGTGTGAGTTGGAGGCAATCACAAAATATTAATTTGACAGCAAAGGCACAACTTCTGAAGGAAAGAACAAAACAAGGCAGACAAACAGAAAAAGGGGAAAAAGTGTAGTATGAGCTTACCAAAGAGAGATCATATGAGACTTAACTGGTACCTTCCTCTAAAAAGATTACTCATTTTCTAGATAAAGGGCACACAAGAATGGAGACTATTCAAACTTCAAATAAAGCATTGGTTATAATATCACAGGGGAAATACTCAAAATTGAGAAAATGGGAATTCTCAGAGGGACTAAAGGCATTTATGAGACCAACTAAGATGTAACAGATTGCACTGGGGAAGGGTGAACCAGTCTGGAAGGTAAAAATTGGCCAGGGGAATAATTTTCTTTATTATTTAAATTAATAGCCTCTGCATGACTTCTGGAGCGTACCGATGTGATCTGCTGATGATATGATATTGGAATGAGCTGCCATCCTATGGCTAAGCTGGCACACTTTGCAGCCAAAATTAGCTGGGAAAAGGCCTGGGGACAGAGCTGAGCAGGTTTCTGGGCAGTAATCTGGGATCACTGATGATAACACCTTTGGTGATTTCACTGTGTGAAATGATGGCAGAAAAAGCCTCAGGAGGACAGGCAGATCATAAAATGATTTCAAATCACCTGTCTGAAGGTGCTGTTAGAAAGTCAAACCTGCAGAGGTGACAGTGAATGATGGACAGGACTCCCATGGGATGGGCACAGTCAAGAAGCAGGAGGGAGATCGAGTGCCACTGCAATCTCCTGTGGCCAAGACAGAAAAACTTATGGGCTAGAGCTGCTTAAATAAGGCTAGTGGCCAGTCTAATTTAGGACAAGAAACTAAAATAACTTACCATGTTTTGCATTGCAAAATAAAAGCTGAGAGGGCACACAGCTTCTCCTCCTTTCTCAGAAATATCCAAAGGGGGCAATTTAAACCAGTGTTAACATAAGCATGGCTAGATCTGTCTCCACTGTAAATGAATTTAGTCTGAAAGCATGATAGTTACTAACAGGAGAGGTAGCAGACCCTTGCAGTAGGAGTAAATGGAGATGAAATATATGCAGTTTGGGAAAGCAAGAAATATATCTGATTTTTCTCCAAACATTTTTAAACACAGGAATTATTGCCGGTTTAAAACTAATGCTCTTCAAGACAGAGAAATATTTTCTCCTGTATTTAAACTTGAATATTTAAGCCAAGAAACAAAAATTATCAGTAAGAAGACATTCCTTCATGCTACTATAACTATTTTGATGCAATTGAGACTGATGCAACCTGCACTAGGAATGGATTACACAACCATTCAAAGGTAAGAAACACCCTGCTTATGGGGGAAAACACACAAAAACATCACTTCATTGCTGCTCTGTCTATTCTGAGCCACCTGGGAGCCATGCAAAATGCCATCCAAGAGCAAACATGAGAACAGGACTGACAGCTGTACCAAGAACTGGAAAACGCAATGCAGTATTAGTCCTATGGAACAATATAATCTCTGCCCTTTCTAACCATGTTTTGTTTCACAAGCTATGAAGGACCACTAGTTTTTCTCCAGGAGATAAAGACACTTGTCACCTGTCTGTCACTTTGCTGATGCTCCTGCTTTGCTACAGTCATCAGCCTATAGTGTAATATTTTCTTTCAAACATACTTTAACTGATACACATCTAGGCGGACTTCCTGCAAATCCTGTCATCTAACTGTGCAAAGAGCTTTTACCAGAAACATACTATTATTTTTCAACTATATTAGCTGGTTTAACAAAAGATGCTGCTTTTACTGCCATCACCCTCTGACCATCAGAAAGGATGGCCAACAAGACTTTCAGGCTGCAAAAGGTGATCTTTTGGGATAAGGAAATTGAAAAACTCGTAAGGTCATCCTACCAAAGATGCAGAATATGACTGGAGTTTCCTCATTTCTCACTAAAATGCACAACTACTAGATGGAAAAGTTTTGAAGTTCTAATCACCATTTTTATGGTAGTTTAGGTAGGCTTTCAGAGCAAAAATTGCTTCTTTCCATTACAGAGCACAGGAACTCCTCTAGCACTGTCTGCCTAAACAGAATTTGAAATAAACCAATAACAAGACAGTCAGCTAACAACAAAACTTAAATCTAGTGTTTTGAACTTGATTTCTTGGGAGAGGTTTGGTTTGCTTTCCAGCTTACAGGGATAAAACAGTAATAATCCTCCTAGGATATCTAGCACAGCAGAAACTTTGAATGCCAGCATTCATTTCCTGCTTCATCGCAGAGGAGTTGCTTCATTTCTTGTTATTTATGAAATTTCCCCCAGATATTTTGTGAGTTTCCTCATGACCTAGTCTTCAGGGAAGCTATAAAAATGTTCCAGTTCAACAAACCCTCTTCATGAAAAATGGACTTTCAAAGTAAGTAAACAAATAAATCCATTGATATCCAAGAAAATGTCACTTATGACAGGATGGTCAGATTTTCTGTTCATTAATGAAAAAAGCTTCTAAATAAATTCTGGGGATTCCACCAACAGCAGAAATTTGGGGTTGTTTCCCTTTCATATACTTGAATCTGGTCAGAATCAAGGAACGCCAAGAGGCGAAGGGGCAGCACAGGCTTTCACTCTCTCACATTTGTGTTTTCAAGCTTAGAAGAGGAAAATTAATTATCAGTAACTTGCAATTTCCACCATTAAAACCACAAAGGCACAGAATTAAATAATCCCACTCATTACACTGTCCATTTCCCAAGTATTCAAAAGGCATGTTAAAAGGTAAGCAGCAAAACAAAATGTACCCAGGAGTGCCTATTCATTTCAGTAATAGCACAGAAGAAAGAGGAGAGGGGGACCAACTCTACAATGCAAGGACACAGAAGATAGCACAGGATGTCTGGAGAGAGGGAAAGCTCCAGTTTTTCCATTTCTCCTTCCATTTCTGCATACACACTCATATTCATTTAAATAACATTCATCTAGGAGTGCAGCAGTAGATGTGGATGTTCAGCTACAACACAGTCTCCATTTCCTGGCTTAATCTGAAATACTGTGACCCAGCATGAAGGTTCATACATGTACTACATTGCTGTATAGAGGGCAGAGGTACCTAGGAGTGCTAAGTCCTGGGGGTAGCTAGGAGAAATCTGCTTTTCTCCACGGCAGAGGTTAGGATTTTGTGACACATCATTTCCATGTATGCCATTTCTCAAAGTTAAAACAGCTCAGTCACTCACCAGTTAAACCCGGGATCAATACTAAGAGGGATTTACTACCTGCCTCAGTGCACACATCTGCAGCAGTCAGAGAATGTATTGGAAAATCTGCCTCTCTGAGCAGAGTTTTTCTTCTTTCCATTAAAGAAAGGAAATGCATTTATTTCAAGGCTACAGTCTAGATATGAACATATGTGAACAACAGCTATTAATATCTGCAACTTCATGTAAACATAAACAGCAATGAATACAACTAGTGGTATTTTCAGGATGAATAGAATTAGCAAACTAGAGAATAAACACCTATCTTTGTCTTCTCCCAATATATCAAGTGTCAGTTCAAGTAAATATTTTCCCAGAAAATACATTTCTAGAAAAGTTAGCCTGCTCTACTTACATTTAATGTGCATATATATATATATACATTTAAATTTTGAAAGGCTTTATTGGTACAGTGTGGGTGCACAGATTGTTTGCAAGCAGCTGGAGATATTGGATAGCAAAAATAGTCAAAGCAAGGCAGATCAGTCAGTGCTCATCACACATGGATTGCTGCCTTATGAATTCACTTATTTGACAGCTGACATGGACTCTTGTCCCGTGCAAGGCTGGACCAAGAGGCAAAGTCTGCTCAGAAAGCCCAGACTGCTGCCAATGGAATCCTTCATGCAACCAGGCTAAAAATCACAGAGCTGACCCGTGCTCCTCAAAAATAATGGGAAAAAAACTAGGGAGGGCTTTACTAAGCAAGCAGCCAGAATATTGTGTACCTGACTCCTGGGCTCTGTGTGCAGTGTTGGGATTTAGAAGTGAACGGTTTGCTTTTTGAAAATGTGGTGTTAGATTTGCTTACTTCTAGCTCTTTAAGAGAGAATTCCTGCTGCTCAAAGTGTTTGCTACAGTATGGAAGGCAAACACAAAAAGATGCAGAGGGAAGAGTGTATGTCTGACACAGATGTTGCATGAAATTCATACTTTCAAAAGGGCTTCACTGCTCTTCTCAGGAGGAATTGCAGGAAGTGGAATCCTTTTGGGAATCTGGCTCCTAAAGTTACAGTAATATTACAAAAAAAAAAAAAAAATAAAAGCAGCATATTTTCTCCTGTGCTTTAGCTCTGTTACTGATTTCATGGGAAACATATTTTGGCCATATTGAACTGTTTCTCCTGTCCTCTCCCCCAGTTCTTATGCTTTCTCTGGATGCCTGAAGATCAGTGGCACCAGCAGAAATTTTTCCACTGACAGCAACTTGGGTCTGGATTGCGCTTTCAATTTTCATCTCTCTGTGCTATTTTCTTCCTTGGGAAATACACAGCCTAAAATTTTTGGTTAAGTCAGGCATATGAGTTGTAAACAAAGGAATGAAGACATTTCCCCCCTACTTTTCTACAAAGAGATTACTTAACTCTCAAACCCCTTGCCTGGAAAAAAGTGGTTCACTACTTCCAAAGGATCTCAGTAGATTGATGAGAGAAAGTCAGGCAAAGTGGCTGATCAAAACCTCCCTATGTTTGGTTTAACCAGTATAGTCCTCTGCAGGTGGAGAAGGTCTTCACTGAGACTTTAGCCTCTTTCCTGTTCCAAGTCACTCTTAAGAGTTAAATTTCTGTGCCCAAATTGCAAATTAACATGCTGAAAAGACTGACTCTGATGGAATGGAAATGCCAGGTTTATCTACAGGGCCCCAAAGACTCTTCCACAATATGTATTTGCAAACTGGTAGTTGCATAAGAGCAGAAGAAACCCTGAGAAGTGCATATGTGATAATCACAGCGTAATCACTGCTGATGAAACTTGATGTTCTTCCATAATCACTGCAATTTTAAGTGGATTGAGTGCCATTTAAGTGTCAGGAGTGCTATGATGGATGAAATATATGCTCCCAAAGTTACATCAGCTTCTTTGACATTCATGGCATGGAATGCTTAGTGGCATTTAATGTTTGTAAATCTTTAGAAATAAGTTAAATATGTTAATTACCACTGGAAAAATCTCTCAAGCTGAAGTACTCAATGACTGCACTGCAGTTGTCCTCTGTGCTTTATTCTCCTCTTCTTATCCACTAAGTAAACATGACATATTGGGTCAATGATTACACTCAGGATTTGCATTTATTTTCATCTGTTAGTCCTTCTAGGTAAGTCAATGGGCTGCTACCCAGCTTGAACTGGCTGCCTTCCCCTCACCCATATTTTGGGTGCCCCAAACTCCTGCCGCTGATGCTGCACTGCATCAGTGCAAGGTGCCATGTGCTCCCACCCTTGTCCTCCCACACATGTGGGCTGAGCACAGCAGGTCCAAAGAACAGCTCACCAACCAAGGCCTGGGGCCAGCCCGGCACTTCCATTTCCTCTCCCAGGTGCATAGGATCACCTCTGGCTGTCACATGGGACAAGGGTCAGGCACCGAGTCCAGCAAAATGGCTAAAGTACTTTAAAGAAAAATCCAGTCTTAAAAAAATCGGGATCAAGACTGGGGGATACACTGAGTGTTATCTGATGGAAGGCTGCAACATCTCTTACTAAAAACAGGTGACAGAACAAAACTGGTTTACTGATGGCATCTTGTTCCAGCATATGGGCCACAAAGAGGGCTTGTGGAGAGAAACCATCTGCCAGCCATCCCTCAAGGGAAATCTCCCCATTTCTGTGCCCCTCCCTCTTCAAACTCTGGACAAAACATTGTATAAGCCAAAATGGCTTCCACCCTAGAAATAAAAATCAAATTTCTTCACATGTAACATAAGATAGTTGTTCAGAACCAGGGACAGAAGTTATCAGAACAGGGCAAGCGATCAGGGTATGAAATAACTCCGCAAGATATTCGATTCTTGGTATCTTGGCAACAATTTTAAAAATAATCCAGGTGAGATTCCTCTAAGAATTGTTGGCAGTGAACAAGAGCAACAGTAGGTCAAGGCAATTGACTTCTTTACAACTTAAAAAATCCTGTCTGAAAATTACTTGGGATATTATTCAAGCATTTTAAAAACAGGTAAGATATCAAAATGAAGCAGGACGTTTTGTAGATTAAAACCTTCGCAGTCCCTCAGTGATTACTTTACCTCCCCTCATTATTGGCTTCTTTAGAAGGCAAAATTACTTCATTTTACAAAACTGGCACCCCAAGGTCCTTATTTTCAAGTAAAGGCAAGAGAGTTAAGGGTGCATATGCATGACTTGTCTGCAAAAAGCATGGGGTATCTGACTGGCAGGTCAGGCTGCTAATTCAACTCTTCCTTTCCTTAAATTTTCAAGAAAATTATCTTTAACAATGAGGCCCCAAATAGCCCCACTCTGCTAACAGGATGAGGAAAATCAGGATGGAAAACCAAAATCCATTTTAAGCAGCACACTTACCACTTACCTGTGTTTCTGGGCACTGACCAGAAACACAGCTTGTCAAAGTCAGCCCTTAGCAGTGCCACACAAAGTGACCTGAAACTGATGAAATGAGCTAATAGGAAGTTAATGCACGGACTGTTTACTTCATTCTCAAACTGTCATCAGTTGTTATTTGCAAATTCCAAGCTGTGATTCACATTTATACAACTTCAGCCTAAAGCCCCACTTGCCAGGAGTCTTATTAAATTTAGGCAGGCTCCATCAGGCGGAAAAGTCCAGCTACCTGGCCTTAATTGGAAAGGAGGCCCCTGAAACAGGAAAGAGATAAAAAGCATCCTGGTTTGGCAACAAAAATCATGTGCTTCACCTTGAACACAAGCCTATTCCTAATTTTAAGCACATACTCAACTGCTATGCCAAATAAAAGCCGAAAATCCCATCCTGCAAACTCTTAGGCATATTACATTACAGCAGCTTCATTGACATTGAGAAGAATTTCATAAATTCAATGTCAACTATTCATGAGGATGTTTTCACCATTGTCTCCTACATAATTCCAGACCAATGAGAGATTTGTAATGCTGATATTGCTCCAGAATATTTCCCTTGTAGGCTGAGCCTACTTCCACCACAAACAGACTACATTTTATGAGGAAAATACTGGCAACTTTGATATGAAGAAAAATCCTCTGGGCTATATCATTCCCTGTAATAAAATAAACTCAGATAGAAGCAAAATGGAAACCTGAAACAAGTAATGTAACTGAGCTGCATCATAGAAGCTATTTACAAGTTTGAAATAATCAGATCAATGTGCAAGTCAAAAAAAAAAAATGCAGTTAAAGGGATAGATTTCTAAACCAGGTCAAAACAGGAGTCAGAGAAGGGTTCCTAAATGAGCTCAGTTCCCATTTTG
This sequence comes from Drymodes brunneopygia, assembly GCA_013400955.1. Lineage (NCBI taxonomy): Eukaryota > Metazoa > Chordata > Aves > Passeriformes > Petroicidae > Drymodes > Drymodes brunneopygia. The sequence goes on along the minus strand of VZTZ01035714.1, from coordinate 430,013 downwards.
AAGCTTACGAATCGTCATACTGGGTCCTTACAGTTCCTGGTGCTCATCATGGTGACTGATTGATGCTGAGCACCTCTGAAGAGCCAAAGAAGTCTGAAATGGCAGTTGACTAATATTTTTCCCTCTGTCCTTTGGGTGCAGTATCACCCTGCATGGAAGGCAGAAAGGCAGTCATAATTTGCTTGTGTTGGAGCTAATAGAAAAAAATAAAGTTCCTCTTGAAGGCTGTCACCACTAATGTGACCCTGTCTCATTCGTGCCTCTAACCCAAATCTATGGACTATTCTATCTGACCTTTCTAAGCCTGAAGCAGCAACTTCATTTGCTCCATTCAGCAAGAAATAAACTACCAGCTCAGAAATGGATTTAATAACATCAACAGGAATACCAGCTGAATAACCAGCCCTTTGATTATTATTACTTGAACAAACATTCCTGATGCCAGCATATTTCTGAGATGGAAGTGAGGAAATTGTTCCCACACCTTGTACTGTGTAGTAGTTATGCTAAAAATTATACAAGTATTTTCAAGTACAGGACATAAAGGATCACCGTATCTGGTTTTCCCATGGAAGGTTGTATTTTTTGAGAAGGGAGGAAGCATCAGGTATATGGCTCATGAGATACATCACTTATGGGGAAAAAAAAGGATAAGTTGAGAATACTGTAATATGATGTGTCATTTTCCACAAGGATTTATCATAACTCTACTGAAATCAGCAGGGACTTTCACACTGACTTTAAGAGGGATAATATTCCACCCTGAGTTTTCAGACACTGATCTGAGCAGGTTAAAGTTTCAACATATCATTTTCCTATTTGTAAGGAGAGGGAAAAAAAGAAAAAACCCAAGCCATTCCATTCTCACAGAGCTAACTCACCAGGACAATTTTCTGACTTTAAAGATTTTTCATTTTAATCCTTTTCAGAAACTAATGGCTTCATTTGATGATATCCAAAAACTTATAAAAGAAGTCTCCGTGGTAGATTCTTAAATGTATGTATTTAGAAGTTGCATCACAATTTCTTCTCCCTACCTGTATTTCCTCCGGAGATAGGGTCAAGCATCCAAAAGCAGAAAAAGAGATTATGTAAAACATTTTCCCCCCAAGACAATCTGCAGAAAATGAAAGCTTAAAGAATATAAGCATCTGCAGAAAATTAAAATGTCAGTGGTTTTCACTGAAAATTTAAAGTTTAAAGCTTTTCACTCAGTGAGGTTTTTTAGCAGTAGCTCTTCCTGTCTCAGCCAGCAATGCAGTGGTAACAGTCTGCAACAGGGGAGCAGGAGTCATGGATAGTGCTAGTTGGGCTCTCTGTTCTGCGCCAAAGAATATCTGCCATGGAATTTTCGTAGGAAAAAAAATCACCAAAATTACAGCATCAGGGAATGTTCTGAGTTGGAAAGGAACCACGAGGATCATCATGTCAAACTCTTAAGTGAATAACCCATATGGGGATCAAACCCATGACTTTCATATTATTAACACTTTCTCCAAACAACTGAGCTATTACTAATTTAAACATAAAAGGAAGTCTGAAATGTTGGGTCAGAAACTGATGAAGATCTTAGGAGAAAAGCTGGCCAGAGATACATAATGTTTACATATACCCTGTTAAGAAGAAGGAGATCTGCTATCACCTTTGCTTGCTTATGATACAGCCAAGTTTCAGAATTGTTACTGCAGCCACAGAGAACATGAAGGGCTTTTGTGCACAATTTAATAATGGTGTTCAGTAGCCAGATGTCATAGACAAATGGCTCATAAGTTCCTTGGAAAATCCCACCTGACACAACAAACACAGGCCCCCTGCCACCAAACCTCTAGCACTCAAAGTGCTGTGCAAATTTTGCTTTCCCGATCCACTCATGCTGTGCATTTGATATCCTTACCATAGGCAGACCTTTCCTGTCCAGAGCAGAACCTGCTATAATTAATTTCCAGAGATATTCAGATGCTGTTTCCTTGGAAATAGTAGAATTTTTTATAAAAGTCAAGGGGATATGAATCTGAAATCTGTAATGTGAAAATACACAGTAATGTCCATGCCTGTGCTTTTTTTGGTCTTATGGTCAGATGAAGCATATTTATATTGTACCGTTTTAGGTAAGGCATCATCATCTTTGTCAAGCACAAAAATAGCTTTGAGCAAAATAGCCACCTGTTCCCAGTTTGGTCTCATTCACAACTGCCAAAGATCACAATTATGGTAATAAAGTGGAGAAGCCCATAGAAAACCTGTAAACAGTCCCCAGAAATTCACCATAGCATTTACAGGGCAAAAAAAATCCCAGATGAAAAGGTACACTGAAGCTGGGCCAGGAGTCTGACGGTGCCACGTTTTCTTTTCACCAGAGTGGAAGGAGGAATCTCACTAGGGTAACAGGAGCAGAAATTATCCTTTTCAGAGATGACCAGACCAGCTGACTCTCGGTAAGGCTAAATGTTACACATGAAACACAGCGCCATGTCCCTGCACCCAGAGGAAAACTCTTTTTAGGACTAGAAATCTCAGGTTTTATTGTCCAAACCACACCATGACCACTTCCCATTCCATCGAACTGTGAAATCAGAAGAAAATATTTGAAGCAAACTACTGGATGCATACTCCCTCAACCTGGGCATGCTAAAGCAGCTTCTCTTCCTGCAGTTTCAGACCTGCCCCATAGACATTACTACTGCTGGAAGTTTGAGCTTTTTCCAGCTTGTCTTGCAAGCAAGCCAGGCTTACACCATGCACCAGCTGGAGATGAACTTGCACATTCATTTAGTGAAAAAGCACCGTGGCTGTAAATTTGCTTTTGTGGCAGATAAAATTGGAGGACTCTTTTGAAAGGTTTTATTACAATAAGTGAAGTAGAGCCCCCTGAGCTGGCACTAGTCTTCTAATTCATCAGTGCAAGGATTGTTGAAATCCTGGCAGAAGTCCTCCCTCTGCCTGACTTAATCCTGGAGGTTTTGACCTGGAAATGGAAAAAATATGAATTCTGTTCATTCTCCCTCCATTCAGGTGAACATGGAATAGCCAAGCCTTTTTAAAAATATATTTTTAAATGTTGCAAAGCAAACTATGCACACAGGCACACTATACAGTTTCTACCTCAAAACCACACAAAACCACTTTTCAGGGTACTGCTTTGGGGCTGAATCCTATCAAATCAAGAAAGGAAAGAGAGAAATGAAGAAAGCAGAAGAGATGTCTTGTAAAGAAAGCATTTTCTGAGCAGGAAGTCAAGACTCCAGCATGGGTGTCCTATTTATTGGTCTCCTATGTCTGGACAGCTGATGAAGAGCTCTCTGGATGCAGCAAAGCCTTGAGACATCACATGCATATGATACTTTAATTTTGCTCTCTTTTTTTTTTGCTTAATTTTGCTTTTGCTACTTCAGTAAAAGCTTTTTTGAAATTGGCCACCAGTGCTTATATCAAAGTATTTTCAAATAGGAGTTTTCTTTCTGTTATTTACCAAAAAAAGAGAAATGTGTTTTTCAAACCTAGTCCAAATGTTTTTCTTTTCAGCATAAAGCCACACTAAGGCAAGATTTTTTATATTTCTGCCCATATAACTGCTCTCTGGAATTCAATTTCTGCTCTCACTTTTAATAACTCTTTAGATAACATAAGAAGTTTTATATTTCAACTGTGCCTCACTTTAGAGTCACATTATTTCCTCCTGGCCATGAGACTGGTTTGTGTTTAATATACTACTACTTTTCAGCTGCCTTTCTGGGCCTCAGGCTTTGGCAAAAATTTGGCTGTGATTAACAACATGCTCTTCACTTGCCCTTGCTGTTCACCCCTGGATGTGTCAAGCTCAGATTTTTTGTTTCCACTCTTCACTGTGTTGTGTTTGTGAGGTTTTTTAAAATTTATTTTACATCATCTAACTCTGCTCTGAATGCTATAATACTTTACAAACCTAGAAAGCATTTGGTTTATTTTTCACTTTGAGGTATTCTTCACCCTTTGAGATTGTGAAACATGGTGACTGTCATGTGCTTAGCTAGTGTTTTAATGTGGCAGTATTCAACAAAGTGAAATTTTTCCAAGACAAACTAACATCAAATTGGCCAGCTCTCACAAGCCTCCAGCAATTCTTGTGAAAATCAGTAATGGTAATCCTTACCATCTCCAACAAAACATATTTTTATTGGCCTTTGCAAAGGCAGATCCAAATAATGGCCCCTTTATTTTGGGGAGGAAAAAAAAATTCATTGCAGGGAAGGGCCATGCAAACCAGGACACTGGAGTCATGGACACAGCCAGACAAAATCTAGATTGCCAAAACCAATTTGGGGGCTTTCCCTAAAGGCACAGTTTTTGGGGAGAGGAGCAGCTCCCTTTGGACCTTCCTGCCTGTGTGGTCCCTTCCTGCCAGTAGGGACACTGTTACTGCTGCTCGTTTTGCTTCTTGGCCAAGCAGAGCTCAGTTTTCAATAGAACCATCTGACTTCAAGTAACATCGAGAACAAACCTCTTTTTCCTCCTCTTTTTTTCTCTCCCCTTTCTCCTTTGCCCATAAATCAGAGAAGAAAGGATCAAATGGACAAAACAACAAAGTGGTAAAGTGCTCACTTCAGGGTTGCAGCCAATCTAATTAATTTTTCATTTAGGTCTGATGTATTAGAGGCCAATCAATCAAGGATTATGTTTACAGAGTTGTAGAAAGAGAGGAGACCGATCCTCATTTGTTGTCTAGGCTGTCCAAATTAGTCAGTTAAATGATCCTGGGGGAGATCATAAAGGATATGAATAGGTTCTTGTAAGTACCTTTCTTTTAATTACAGACCAAACAGTCAACACTTCCCACAGTCCTTGACTCCCTGCCTGAAGGACAGAGCTGGCTTCTTGGAAGCCAGAGGGACAGAGGTGATTTCTGCCATCCACTTTTGGGACAATGCAGTTTCTTCATCTCTGAGAGCATCAGAGTAGCCCATTGGGCTCAGGATACCTATCCAGCAGAAGTATACAGTAGCTGGAGTTCAGCAGGTCCACAAGGTTCAGTGGGCTCCAGTATTTTGTTTCTAAGGGAGCAGAAAAAAGACCATAAAACTTCAATCCCATTTTCAGGTCCATCTATATTTCCAAAAAATTTTAGGGAAATCATAGTCAAATCTGGATGTGCAGAATTTAAACCTTTGACTTAAGAGCCCTTTCTGAGTGTGACTTAGCAGATCATGCCCACAAGAGCCACATGAGTGCTTTGTCACTGCAGCTTCCAGTGCTTGACTTTAAATTACAGCTTTGATAGGGGCCTTCTGGTTTATTCCCTCCAGAGTGCATGACTTGTGAGGTACCTGTTTTGTCTTTTATAATTTGCTGGGCTGCACAGACAGGACATAGCTCTTACAATATTAATGACCCTTAATAGCAAAGAGTCAATGTAGTGACAACTAAGTAGATAGATGGCTTCAAATGACCTGATAAACACAGGAGAAAGATGAGATGAAGAGTCAGATGATTTGGTCAGTCTGACATGACCTTTTCCCACAATAATTTGACATGGCAAGTTCCCAAGGACGTTTATAGACCCAAGATGACCAGTGTGGAAAAGTCACTTTGTGGTCAAGAACCAAGCAGGATGCAGGGCTCCTACTGACACACACTGCTTCAGTGGGGGTGAGACAGAGCCAATCCAAAGGCAGCTCTTCTGCCCTGCAACTTGAGTGCTGAAACACAGACCTGGTGCCTGCAGGGGTCCACTTTGCATGACAGATGCCAGACACAATAACTGGAGCTTTCTGCTGAAAATCTTCAGGAGAAAAGCAATTCTGATGGCTCCAAATATTTCAGACTCTTTGTATCATTATAATGACTCTGAAATTTCAGCAATTTTCACCATAAAAGTCTCAAATTAGTGAAAATACCAGTATGGTAATGCAACAGTGGCCGTAAATGCCATTCCTTAAGCTGTCTCCTCACCTGCTGTAGCAATGTACTTGCTGTACAATGTGTTCCCATTTCTGTTAGCTCACAGAAGACTATGGTTGTGTGTATATGTTCAGTATCTCAGGCAACTAAGGGCACAAGGAGCAATGAACAACAGAAACAGAAGGGATGGGGCCCTTTTTTAATATTACTGATTTCTAGATTTGAGAACAGAATTTGAGTGTGCTCATATTCAGCTTTTATTTTCAAACCTGGCCATACTAAAATCACAAAAAACAGAAGGCATCAGTAGCCCTAGATACCTGCATCCCCATGCCACCAGAAACAGGCACAGATGAATTTCAGATATCCCAGCCTTGTCAGATTGGAGCCCTGTCTCCTTTAGCAAGGCAGAGTCTCATCTGAATCAGTTCAAGCTGATGCACAGCAGCTTTCATGTAAATAAACTCTGGGTTCAGAGGGACTAAAGTTCTTCCAGAAATGTCTGGGTATCTGATTGCTTTAAGCAACACGTAAAAAAAGAAAAATGCTGAAATTTTCTCAAATGACCATTTCTATTGGACCCAAATCAGCTTTTCCAACAAGGTAATTGTACTTGCTGTAAAATAGATAATTTAAATTCCTTAAAAAGGTGGTCAAGTACAATCATTGAAGTCAAGCTGCCTTGAAAATCCAATACCTACAGACACACCAAAACCATAAAATTCTGAACAATACAGCTAACAAAACCAGACTTAAACCAGAAAAATCCATTTAAGAACACCCATACTCACACACTGCAGTGATGTGTGGTATTGACATCACACAAAATACATACTTGGATTTTTTAAAAACTGCTTTGGAGCAGTGAATGACATGCTCCTGTGTTTTGTGAAACTAGTTATTTCCATGTCTAGTAAATAAAAATCAAGTTCAGTCAAAGCCTGCCTGTTGCCCTTAGAGGGCATGTCACCTGGCTTTCACTGATCATTAGCCCAGGAAGGCAGATGCAGAATAGCTGTAAATTATTGCAGCAGGACAAAGGTAGGAAGGATTGCGGCCTGAGTCCACTCAGAAGGGAACATGTAAAAATAACTTTTCTCAAAGGGACAGTGATACAGTGGTAGAAAGCATTTGCCCAGGGCTTGCAATTTTTGCCAGTATTTTCTGTTTTGCTGATTTTAATTTATTTTTTCTTGTTATACAAAGGTGCCTTGCCACTTTAGGTAGTAAACATACTGGTCGGGCCCAGCTCTTGGGGCCCAGTTCTATTTGTGCCCTAAAACTAGACCCTGGGTGAGACAAGAGTGGTTGCTGGTGAACTTTTATCAATATACAGGCACACATAATACATATCTAAAACTTATGGGACTTTAATGTGAATATTATAATCTGGAGGTAGACAAGCCTCTGGTATAATATATCTGCAAACCACAGAAGACCTGTCCTCACAAATCATATCCAGTGAACTCCCAAGGTCTTTAAGCAAGCAAATGGAAGGGAAGCAGCTTTTCCTTGACTCCAAGGCACTAGTCACCATTGACAATTAGGTTTCCTTGCTGCCCTGTTCTGGGAAATGAGGAGTAATTTGACCTCACTCCAGAGGCTGTCCTGAGCCCTGGTGTGGTTTTCCTCCTCTAAATGCATATGCTGAACCTGATCTACAGCAGCAATAATGGCTCTGTGGCAGATGGGGATGTCTTTTGGGCTTATTGCAGGTGCATCCTCATGAGCATTTTTCTGGCAGGGGAAAAATGTCGATCCTCATATCCTCTGTGCAACGTGATGTCTGCATGAAATCTTGACAACAGAAAGCTGTAACACAATGCTGCGTGGTTTGGTGTCTGCCCTAAGAGGATTCATGGCAAGATGGGTGGCTATCAGTCACCAAAGCTATAACTGAAATCCCTACAGGCTGTAATGAGGAATCCTCTTCCAGTCACATTACAGCTGTAATGCTATATATATGAGATTTAGCCTTTTAATTACAAGTCTGGGGTAAAGCTTTAATCCAGCTTCCTTTAATCAAAGGAAACTGGTTTTGAAGTGACAAATTCACATTGTTGGACTGAGAAAGTTGCTTTAATCCTTCATCGTTTATATTACTCTTTTTCTTAATAAGACAAAAAAATTGATTAAAACAAAGCATTAAAAAAAAAAAAAAAAAGACGACAACTTAGTTGGCAGAGTATTAATTCCCTCCCATTTGTGAAGCTATTGATCAAAAATGCTAAGGTGCCAGTAAAAAGTCAATCCAGCCCTTCCTGGCAAGAGCTGTCAGCAGTGTCTTGAAAAAACAATGGTTTCTTATCTTTGCACTTGGGACCATGCAGAATGGGAACTAAATGCAGTTGTCAAGCCAAGTGCTTCATTCTCCTTGCTTTAGCCAGTTCCATATACACCCTTTTCTTCTGGAAGAACCGTTGAGTATTTCTCACCAAATTCTTCCAGAAACTACCCTAGATCCCTTCCTGCCTTCAGTCAGTTTTGCTGGAGGGAATATCAGGACAGAGGCAGGTCTCATCTACACTAAATTCTTATTTACCAGACACTGAAATAATTCACTGCACAAAACATATGATTGTGTAAAGCACTGATCCAGAGCAATGCTTTCTGTCTCACACTTCTGGAAGCTTTTTTCAGGCTGGCCTGCAACTCACAAAGTCTCTTGATCCTGGGGTGCCAAGAAGACCTAGAGCAGACTTGGTGCAGGGAAGCACAGGCAGGAACAGTGCACCAGGTGTTCTCAAATATCAGAGGGTGTACCACAAAGCCTAAATGCATGAGTTGCCATGTGAAAGACAGCAAGGGTCTGATGGAGGTGGACCATCCAGAAGATGAGTTTGAACCTGTGAGGTTTGACTGGCCTTCAACAAACGTGGCAGGGCACACAAGGTAGGTATCGGCACTGTGGACCTGCACATGGCTCCTGGCCACCAACAGAGGAATTGTGAAGTGTCAAGTGAAACTTCAGTTTTTCTTCCAGTCGTGCACTGGATTCTGCACTTCACCCTCCCTAGCCCTGGAGCTTCCAGAGGTGGTTTTTAAAAGTTTTTTTTAAATTAAGTTTCAGGTATAATCACCGTCAGTGGAGGGGTCTTGCTCTGAGAGATATCCTTTATTCTTGGGCCACATCTTAAAAGCATTCCTCGCAACCATGAGGCCGAGGAACTTACTGTTCTTAAGAATAAATTAATGTTAGAGGTTAATTTCTGAAAAAATCTGAATTGTTCATGCTGGCCACGTCAGCATGTCAAGTGGGCCGTGTTTATCTGAGAGGACAGCTGAATGACATTTCTGAGAGAGGACCTTATGCAGCTGCCCACACTTGCCAGGCCAGAGCTCTTTGGTTATGATTTTAAGTAGAAACCTGCAAAACTTTATTTCTTATAACAGCATCCGACACCATAGAAAGCTAAATTGTTTCTGTATGCATTTGCCTACTGTTCTTTCATCGTGACTTTTCAATCTTTATGAAATCACAACACAGAAAAAAAAATACCATGGAGATGAAAGGAAGAAAGAAACCCATTCCACAGTGTGATAACCCACTACAATATTCAATATAGAAAAGCAATTGCTGCCCACTCAGAGCAGATGTTCCTTACAGTTCATAAGCACCCATCAAACGTTAGGTCCCTGGTCGTACATACACTTCCTTACAGCTTTGATCTCTAACATTACCCAGGCGAGTAATTTCAGATACTTAAAATGCAACCTATAAACAGGCACCTGTTGTTATTTGAATTAGAACAGCACATACAGATGCCAGGTAGAGATTGGGACTCACCTCTAATAAGGTATGCATAAGGCACCTGTACACATACCAAAAACAAAGGATTTTCAAGAGCTGTGAGCTAAAGGGTTTTGTTCTTTTTTTCCTTCAGTTTCCATAGCAAAATGGACTTCATCTCATATGTCACAGACTCACCCTAAAGAAGTTCACAGGACCTCATCTCAAAAGCTACTTGAAATACTCAAGTAAACTAAAAGGCCAAAAAAACCATGAAACTCTGCATAGGATTTCCCAAAGCACCTGGTTCACACACATTGTGCTGTGCCATCTGAATGTGATTCTCTATTACTAATGGCTATTTGAAGACAAGTCCTGATTTTAATTATGCTGGATATCACATAACATATCTGGGTGCCAGCCACTGTATAATTCCAGACTGAATGAGTACTCATTTAGTAAGGTAGCAAAACAGATGAGTTTTTCAACTGCTCAATAGTAGCACTAACCCTAGACAAGTCCAAAGAACCAGAAGTGCAGCAGCACTAATATCTATGTCTAAATGAGACCTGAGCTCCCAAATGGCCAGATGCTGTCAGGACCATCAGATTTATCTAGAATTCTCACGCAGATTATATAAGACAAGCTGAACTCCCTTAAGGAAAACAGATGTATTTCATAGACTTGTGCTTTTTTAATTTTTGCAAAAGCAGAACTCTCTGCTATTACAAATACTGTTCAAAGCAGGCTTTTAAGGAATGAGAATCTGGACAAAGGAAGCACATTTCAACCAGTTCTCCATATGCAACCTGTCATCAGAGATGGATGGACCAGAACATGCATTTCTTTGACAACTTAAAGGCTTGGTGAACCCAAGGTCTTTTCCCCTCAATCTTGATGGTCTCCAGGAGAGATGTCTTTTTAATTCTCTCATCTACCTTTACAACATGCCTCCCAAACTCCACTGCAACTCCCATCCACCAGATGAATTATTGCTGTCTTCCCAATATAAAATCCATCCACTCGCAATGGTCAAACTGATCATGCCACACACCTAGACAACACAAATAATTTCATCAGGGTTTGGTAGTATCAACACACTATTTTTCTGTCAGATGTCTTAAAGAACATCATAGAAGGGCTGTCATTGTAAGACTCTACCTCTTATCATACCCCATGTAAGAAAGCTTCCCTGCTACTGGACAGCAAGAAAGTTTCAGAGATAATTAACCATCTGAAGCCATCCATTATTTTAATGAGTCTGCTGAAGAGCACTGTTCCCTGATAAAAAGCACGTGGAAGACAGTAGCCCTCATTATCTTCCAAACAGGAGCAAACTAAAAAAGGAGGGGGAAATCCTTGCACAAAAACCAGAGAGAAGATGCAGAAAGCCTCTGATGTCATGTTTTAATTCCGTGAAGACAGAGGCAGTGGTAACATTGTCATTATCCTGGCAATGACAGATGGTGGAGACTCATCTCACTTCAATGTTAAAGGTGGCCTAGTATCTGAAGCTACAGGCTTTGACAATCTCCATCCATTTGCAAAAGTCATCTTCAGAGAAGAGAAAGTTCGAACAGGGAGCACATGGGCTCACTGTCAGCAGCACAATAAATTGCCCTTAGTAAAGCTGACTCCCTTCTCTTTGCTCCTGGGCTGTATTAAAAACACATGTCCAGCTTTCCACTCTGAAAGTTCTTTTGCAAAGAGCTGAGGGAATTGCTCTGAGTTAGGCCAGCACAAGCAGCAGCTCTTTAGGGAAAAGGGGCCTAAACCACGCACAACACAGGGCACAGCAGCAATGCTTACCATCCTCAGCTGCCTAGCAAGGGTCCCACAGAGCATCCACCACCCAAAACATAGGGCAGGCAAAACTCTGCCAAAAAATAAGAAAAGTTCCAGCTCTGGCCATGTAACTTCAGATCCCCTTTGCAGAAGAAGAAAAGATAATGGAAGCAGTGAGAAACACATCCTTAGGAAGATACAGAAAGGAGGGTGTTGAAGGAGGAAAAACAAAGATGGGAGCAAACAGCAGCATTAGCAGACTCAAAGAGCTGGAAAGAGCACAGATGGTGACCAGAAGAAAGGTCCCAGGAATCTGGTAACACATAGCATTTAAGCAAGTGGAGTCTGTGTAGACCTCTGAAGTTTTAACACCTCTGGCCTCCCAATACCATCAAACATCTGGCCAGAGGATTAGAGAGATTACTGAGGTACACAAAGCTCAATATCAACACATATGGATGCAGTAGAGCTAGTCTGTTAGCAACCAAAATAAATACAGGCCATCCTTCCCATATGTTCTGTGCTTGTAGAATCCCCCCATCAACCCTTCTAAGGTGGTCTTAAATGCTTTGGCAGCCAAGAAGGCTCTCTATCAACCTTGCCTAGTGAGCCTCCAAACATCTTATGCTTCATCCTAAACAAGGCAGCTGAAAAGGAAGTCAGGGTGAGGGCCTAAGAAGGTTCTTGTTTGGTTGCAGCTGCAATGAAGGAAATTAATAAGCCAGAATTAATCAGCTCAAATGCCTATTTTGTTTGCAGCAGATCTGCAGTGGGACTCAACCCAAGACAGTCCTCAAAATGGTTGCCAGTGTGCCCAGGATAACTGTGCTGGACTGATTCCTGACTGGAAGGTTTGCTAAGCGAGAGCAGTTCTGAGTGGAATCACAAAAAGAACATGTTACAGAGGTCATGAAAGCACTAAATCCATTATTTCAGTATGTAATAAACATCATCCAAAGCAAAGAGATTATAAAGCGTAAGAGGAGCGGAAAATCCTGACGTGCCAAGTTATTTTCAGCTAATCTGCGTTAATACGGTGAACCAGCACATTAGCACGTAGGATTAAAGTGGAACCCCAAAGTCAGGCACTTGAAAATGTTTTGTCCTGAGAGCAAAGATGATTGTTTCCAGCATCAGAACAGCAAACACAGCCCAGCCTACTGAGCTATCCTGTGCTCCCACATCTGAGGCAACAAAGCCATCTAAAATGGCTTGGCTGCTCTTCTGAGCTGTGCGTTGAGTAAAGTGGGATAAGCACAGAAAATAATTATATGAGCCATCTAGATAGAGAGGTTTGCAAATAAACTCCTCTGTAGTCTTGGCCTCTCTTACGCATTCCAAAATCTCTCACAATTTCAGCATGGCTTGCCTCTAGCCATGCCTAGCTCTAGCCCATCTCCATTTCGACAGCCAAAGCAAAGGGAAAAGACAGGGAAGGGACACGATGCTGGTGGATTAGGAATCAGCACAGTGAGGTCCACCCCCATTTCCATTTCTAACCAACATAAGTCAGGTACTGAAGTGCCAGAGCACTGCAGATCCTTCTCTCAGCTTGCAAGCTATGCACCAAAGTACCAACATAGAGCAGAAAGCACCCAACACTCTTCTGGCCCCCAACATTTACCCAACAACACAAGACCTCTAGCAACAACTTGCAGCAAGGAACAGGCAAGTCAACAGCCAAAAATCCCATGCACTATTGACTGTAGATTCAACTCTTCCTCCTACAAAGTCCCACCTGAAATTTAGGCTCTGTAAACAAAAAAACAAGTACTGAAATATTTGCTATGCAAACAAGGTCTACAAAATATGGCAGGTCTGATGAGAATGCTGTGCCTGAATGAAACCAGAAAAAATTACCTAATTCATTAATGGTTTCACCATTCAACTGTGCTATTTTGATTTCACTGCAATTGAGCATTCAGACCACTCAACATCATCAGTATCTTCATCCATCTTCCCTAAGTATATAAAGAATTGAACTTATTCCTGCTATAAAGACATGAAAACAAGCCTATCACAGACAGTTTTGCCCTCAGACTCTAGAGATTGCAGCCTGGGAAGCTTATGAATCAGCTCTGGGGTTTATAATCACTTTCTGGATTCATCTGTTACCACTTAAGTTTGAACCCTGGGAACGTATAGATCCCTTTCTGCTCTTTTGGACTCACCTGCTTCTATGTAAGCTTACAGTATTTATTTTATATGTTGCCTGGAGGGGACACGCATGATGTCAGATCTTGTGCTTTTTGTGGGTTATCTGATAGGCACGCAGGAACTTGGGTCAGTAGCCAATAGATTATTTCATGCAGCCTGGTATACAAAGGAAATACCATTTATATAATGCCTTATATTCAGCAGATGTTCGTTTTAATTAACTAAGATATACAGCCTGGCTACAGCTCCTATTCCACATGCGACAATAAATAACTGGTGAAACTAAGTTGGAGGGGAGTTCTGATAAAGATGAGGACCACTTCAATGCTCCTGAATCACATCCTATGTAAAATATAAAAGCCAAGACATGTGGAAAACTGCAATGTAAAGTCCCCTCTTCACTCCAAAATCACTTGTGGAGATTTCATTCCAGTAAGCAAATGAAGTGCTATTGATTGGGTTGGTTTGAGTTGTTTTGTTCCTGGGACTGTGTCAGACATTTCTTACTCACAGGGAATGCTGAAGCTTTTCCAAACAGCTGGGAGGATTTTATTGTCAGAATATTCCTGTGGCAGGAGTACCTGAAACAAATCTGCTCCTTGCTCTCTACTTGTTTAGACCTCTTTGCACAGGACAGACTGGTAAAACAAAAGAAATAAAAAGGCCTCCAGCAGATAGAGGCTATGAAGGTTTTCTCCTATATTTAGCAAAAAAACCCCCAATAACCCCCAAAACAAACTCCCCCACCACCTCAAAAAAAACCCAAAAACCCACTCCATCCCCCCAAAAAACAACAACAACCCCAGACAAGAACAAAAAAGCCACCAAAACTAAAAAAAAAACCCCAAAAAAACCCAAACGAAACCAAGAAACCAGCAAAAATTCCTACATGCCTGTGGATGACTCAGTGTGGCACAAGGCATGACATCCTGAGAAAATAAATGGACAGATACAGTAGGCATTCACTGTGTCCTGGTGAAAACCCCATTCTCCTACAATTAGGTGAGACCTCAGTGTCATGAAGAGTCTGTGATGTTGTTTTTCTTCTGTGCTGAAGTAAATGTGTTTGTGTACAGGGAGATACAAGAAACGGGAACAAGGAGGTCTCTGAATGCATCCAACCTAATGATTCACCTGTCTATTAGTCACCTAATTTCACAGTTCATAAACTTTAAAGGTTTCAGTTATGAATGGGCCCAGTGGTTCTGGAATAAGAAAGTACTCATCTTCCATAAACAACAGGAAAATAAGTTTATGTGCTACTGTTCTCAGCTGGTTTTCATTCTCAAATGCAGTATGTGTTAGAAGAGAGGGAGCCCCAAGAAACCCCATCAGCCCTAAGAATGTCATCCAAATCAGGAAGATTCCTGCCTTATAATCTTGTTTGCTGAGACTCAACATGCCCATTTTCATACACTCGCATGATTTGTAAAAGTTGTATTTTCTTCTAGATAACAGATTAGATTTGCAGTGTGAGCACCAGACCAAATGTAAAGCTGGATCTTCATACCACCACTCCCATCATTATAGAAGTTTTTTCTTCACAGGAAAATGACTGTGTCTCCTCACTGTTTACATATCTAGTTACAGGATTTGAGGTGCACATTTACAAAGTACATTGCAAGAGCAGTGTAACTGGAAAAATTAAATCCTAGCATTATTTGTAGACCACGATCCATGTTGCGGATGAGGTGCCCATGGCAAAGGGCTTTCTGTAACTGCAGAACAAAAAAAAAAAGTCAGAATAAAAACTCATTAAGTTCACTATTCCTATTTCTCATGAGGATTCCTGCTCTTCTCTAATCAGTAGCTTTATGCAAGCAATGACTTAAATAGGAAGAGTTAAAAGAAATTTTATTCTAGAAATGCTTTCTAAACCTTGGTAACTGTTCACTGCTAATTTCCCTGGGCACATGAACAAAATTACTTTGAAAACATAAGAATCGGCTGGCAAATGTCAATGACACAGTAATGGATACATCCTAGAATTTGCCCTATAGGCAGAAATTCACTTGCTGTCACCCCTCAAGCAAAAGCCTGAGTAAGCAGGTGGATTAGTAAGGTAAAGGTCAACATCTGTGTTCTGCATTGGGATAAACAGGGGGAAAAGTGAATGCCCAGATGTCCCCAGACATTTTAGGTGCATTCTTACCTTGAGCCTCATACCATCTGACATAACTAGGGCTATTAAATACCTGCCTTTGGTTTACATGACCTGTCACCAGTCAAAACATGGCTAGGTGCTGAAAAGCACTAGAGAAACTTGAGCTCATGAAGGAGAGTCTGTTCTGTAAAAGGTGGAGAAGGGCATGGCAAGGGGTAGCCCTGAAAAAGAAGAGTTTGAAGGCTGAAGGAAACCAGTTGTGCTGAAAATCACAAAGAATGAAGAGAGTAGAATTATTTGTTGAATAGATTGAAATAGCAGAGGCCTGAGGTATTTAAGAAAAAAAGGTACGAAACACAAAGGGCATGAGACCTCCTACATAGCTCAGTTCCCACTACTGTGTTCCCCATGGACAAGGAACTCATGCCTGGAGCATTTGACAGAAGAACGACTCAGAAAACAAACCACTATAACCATAAACTTTCACCCTCAAAAAGTATCTTTTGCACGCTTCAAAGCATGAGACTAAGAATGACACTCAGCAATAGAAACATCTCAAAAGGCTGCCTAATGCACTGCTGGTGTTTGGCCCTCAGACCTGGGACCTTCAAAAGTCTGCTCTTTGGGAAGAGACTGCCTGATTTTGGGTAAATGGCAAAAATCAGTTTGCCATGGATGTGCCCTGTGTCACCTGATAAGCAAATGGTGGAGCATAGATCTCTAGATAGGCTTTTTGATCCCTATTGCTTGAGACATTGCAGTGACATTTTAAGAGATGCACCACCACTGCTTGGAAAGGCAGGCAAACTGAGATTTCTTCTTTCTTTGCTAATGAATGATGAATAGCTTTGCTGAGTACTGTTCAGGACAAGAATAATTGCCATTTAGAGGTTTAGTCAAAATGTAAGCCTTCAAAGCAAGCATCCAGATTTTTAAAAACAGCCAACTATTTAGTATAGAAGACAAGTACCATTTTTCTAAATTAAGCATGTTAGGTTGAACTCAAAGTACTGTTTTGATTTTTGAGAAACATTGGAAATCTGATGGAAGATATATTTTCAGTTCACCAATAGCTGCTGAGTTCTGCTCTTCTTCATAGATGGGCTAAGTCATTTAGCACTGAGATGGAAAACAAATATTTTCAGAGTTGAGCCTTCAAAGGTTAAAGGAGATGCAACATTTCAGTAATGTCGCAAGTGATTTCTTGAAAACACATGCAAAATATCAGAATAGATGCCATTTCCAAGAAGAAAATAAACTATAGGAAAAAATGCAAATTGACAAGTGTCATTATTCTTTCCTTGACCAGTCCTTGGTATCTCTCAGTTGTCCTACTTTTCTTTTTTTGAAGGATGTTGCCATAGTGATATTACAGAACCTGCAAGACTGTCCCAGCTATTCATCATCGGAGATTAAAATATATTATGAAATGGGTTTTAATATATTATAAATTATACATACTGCAATACCAAATTCTATTATAAAACAGGCTTTAAATAACATATTGTGGAACTAAAGTAGCTGTCCTGAGTTCAGGTGGAAGATTGCTTTATATTATAAAGTCTGATTCTTCAGTCTCACTAATGGCCCTGAGAAGTCACCCACTGTGAAATTTTATCTACAGGCTTTCATTCATTCCACAATCCTTCCAAGCAGCTGAGTCTGGAGAGAGACATGAGGATAGATTCTGTGCCACTGCCTGGGCACCCAGTGTCATTCACTGTAGATGCTGTAGCAGAGCCAAAACTTTCATGTGGTGCCAACAGAGACAACAAAGGAGCTATGTGAGAACTTTGCTTTTTTGGACAGCAGCTGGAGGCCAGGAGTGGTGCCCCAGGACAACTCCACTAGAACTAGAGGCCTATATTACACTGAATTGAGGCAAATAAATGTATTTTACTTTAGTCCAGAAAAGGTGAGCTTAGAAAGAAAACAACCAGATTTGCTTTTAAAAATGGGTCTTGCCACAGCATTTCTGTACCCTGTGTTTAGGAGGGACATGGGGAGGCACAAGGAAAGAAGCATAAAATTCCCCCATAATTTTCCTTCCATCCCATATAGCAGTACGTTTATTAACTACAAAGCCAGTTTTAGTTTCTGGGCTGGAGAGCCTGATTAGGAAGATCTCTTCAAATCCAGATCCCATCCAGAAACCACCCAATCCTAAAGCACTGGTAGTTCTTGCCATGCACTAAAAGCGGGAGCCCACCGCATCACCCTGAAGTCAGTTGGTGTTGCATCCCAACTGTCCTGTTCTCTGCTGGGAGTATTAGCTGCCCCAAAGGGATTTGAATCCCACAAGCAACAGGAAGAGCAAAAAGGTATAGCAGCAAAAAATCCTCCCCTAAGTCCCGCAAAATCAGGCTGTGCTTACATCAACAGCAAAGCCTTTGGCTTGCACAGGGGTGATAAATGGCTCGCTGGCCGCGGGTTGCACAGAATTGGCACAGCGCTGAGACACACGGGCTGCAGAGCTCTCCTGCTGCCTCACAGACACGGGCTGCGAGCTCTGGGGGAGGCACCTCCCACTGCCTTTTAGAGCAACATCCAGCTGCTTGTACGGCTGCAGAGCCAACACCTCAGCACTACCACGGAGCAAGTAATCCAGCAAACAACAGTCCTTCCTGGCAAGAAATAGTTTCCTTTGTTAAATACTGACATTGAAGTCCCTGGCCAATTTTATACTCACTTTACATTAATATTTTGAGCTTAAAATTTACTGCTTGCAAGCATTTGTGTTGTTACACTGGCATGATCCCAGAAAACACAAGCAGGGACCCAACAGTCTTATCAGTTCAGTGCCAGCTCCAGGGTTTTCATTAGCAGCCAACTTCTGTGGGTGCTCCTCAGTGAATGGGTGATTAGTGGTCAGCCTAACACACATAGAAGTGCCTGTGCTGGGGGATTTATGCCATTATTTCACAAGCCATGCCAAATGCAGTTTTCCTGATTGCACTTAAGGATTGTGGATTTGAAGCCAGCAAGTGATAAGGGCAAGAATGCTAAATGGATCATGTCAATCAAGTCATAACCATTATGACTATTGTTATCTGTCACCTTGAGTCATCAGGAACTGTGTGCTTCACTAGATCCAAGCAGTGACTTCTTTTCCCCAGTATCTTATGTATAGATAGCTCACATGACTATGGAGCTATGCCAAAGCTCTGCATAAATCTCTGTGGCATTTATTGTCTTTCCGAGCAGCAGAGAAGTTGGGTTTTTTTCCTAACTTGCTACTGGAGCAACACATTTCATTAACCTGGCTTTTATTCATGCCAACTCTAAAGGTCAGAACCAGTAGCCTCAAACAGTGTCCTCATTTTAACAATGAAGTTTTCCTGCTGATGAGCATCAGGCACTGCTGAAACCTCAAAAAATAAACATTATGCTCATAGGTCCCTTAAGCATGGTAAACTATCCACTTATCTTGCAGCTGCCAAGCACACAGTCCTCTAATTGCTGTTACAGATACACCACTGTAGATCTAAGCTTTATCAACCTTGCCTTTAGATTTAATCACGCACCCTGTGCACGTCACACACCTTGTGCACATGTCCAACATTCTTTGGACTCATCCTGAATCTCTTCAGAAATACATGTATTTGATTTGGGCGATCTGCAGGTTGTTTATGCCTGTATCAGAAACCTGTCCTAAATAAACTCAGAGCCTGAGGCTTTTATGCTCTTACACAATCCAAAGGTTCAAACAGACAACGACATCCCATTCAGAAGATCACACGAAGAGCCAGCAGAGTCAATCAATTTGCTTTCTTCCTTGCCCTGCCTCATGAGTTAAATCTCATGCTTGCTTCCTTAGAATATGTGGGATTGCAGTTCAGCCTTTGTTGCCTGAAGAGATGTAAATAAAAATATAAACTTTAAAGGAGATCAATCTACTTCTGGAGAGACAAAAATTCAAAATATTTTCTCCCTCAACTGTTAAAATTTAACCTCTTCACCAGCATTAACAGTGTCAGCAGTCTGCAAGCATCGTTTTCAGCACCTTCCATCTGCTCAAAGTAACAGAAATTGTCCAGTTGACACCCAATTTCAGAAGCAGTTTCCTAACAATTACAGAAATTAACAATTATAGCATCCTCAAATATGAATGCCAATTCAAAAGGCCCAAATTTAGGGGCACCTATGATAAGGATCAGGCCTCTCTTAGTGTGCTGTCTCAGTCATCGTAAAATATTGAGTTAACATTGAAAACTCACACTTGTTCTACCAGTACTATCCAATGCAGGGATAAATCAATCCATAACTTTCCCTGGTTCTCTCCAGCACAACTAAAAATCCCCTTTACATCAAATCAGAAATCTTTTGAAGCCTGAGGGAAAATAAAGACAAAGGTGAATCAGCATTTCTGATCAACAAATTTCTCTGACACAAAAGAAATAAAACACTAACTTGAATCAACACAGATGAGATACACTCTCAGTCAGAAGCACCATCTGTCTGGGGTGTCTGGGATGAGCTACTTGACATGTTGGCTTGATCACTATTTCATGCACACTAAATAAATCCACCTGAGTCTGATGATATTTAAGTTAAAGTAAGGACTGTTTAAATTCCAAACCAATTCTAGTCAAGCATGTACCTTTGAAAAATCTGAGATATTTAACCAGAAGAGATAAGTGATGAAACAAGCAGTAATTTACGGAGATATATGGTTGACAAGTCCTCCAAAAGAATGTCCTGATCATGCTTGAACACTTTGAGGCATATGTGAATGAAGCCATTTTTTTTTCAAGACAGTGAGAAATCACAGTGGGAAAAACCCCCCAAGGATCATCAGCATGTGCTGCTTGGCTTACAGACGTCATCTCATCTGACTACACAAAGGTGCAGCCTGGGCAGGATGCTTGTGCTGTCCCAGGCTGTGATGATGGCAGGATGCAGCCTCATCACCTCCTGCACATTCAAACTCACAGGTCAGCTGCAGTCATCTCCCTTGCAATTTCTGTGATTACAGATAAACACCAGAAGAGACAAACCTGCAAAGCCATGAATTAAGCTATGAGGAAGTCCAATAGCTGTCACAGTCACAATGTACCAGACTTGCTTTGGTTGGCTTTGCATGTACTGCCAACTGCAGCTTCACTGCTTAGTGTGGCTGGAGAAGGCAGCTAAGGAGGCTGCATGCTCAGAAACACATGACAGAGTTTGGAGATGAGTGTGAATTATGTCAAATAACAGTGACTGGGTGTGATAGGGTCCCAAAATACTGATATGTGGGGAGAAGAACGTGGCTTACACCAAGCTGCCCCGCTACAGACACACTTCTGCCCCCTGCTCCTTGCTGTACCAAGAATATTTAAAGCAGATGGGCCCTTTCACATTGCTAGGTGCTCATTTTCAGCTTCTTTCATGCAAACCCTGAGCCCAAAATGGTTGCACAGAGACTGGCACTGCATAATGTGAAAAGAAAACCTGGTAATGACTATGAGAAACTTTTACTCTCACCTTAAGGCTCGTCTTGCCAAGGAGAGATGAAATAACAGACAGGTAGAGGACAGAGCTTCTCTCTGATTTTACTTTTTTTTAATGAACATTCCCATTATGTATTTGGGTCCAAGAAAGGGGAGAAAAATAGTCTTCCTTTTTTCCTTAGCCATGATTCTAGAAAGGGTTGAATAATTTTAATCTATAACTTTTCCAAAGGATCAGCTTCAGGCAGAGAGCAAAGTCTGAAAATCACAGGACCACAGGAAGTCAGGTCTCAGTTTGAAGTCTCCTGCAATGTCAAACACTAAGCTAAATAACACTTCACAGCACTGCTAAAGTTACTGCAATGATGTGCACCCTTCCTCATTAAGGTCCACTACCTGGGGAAAGCACTCTGAAGGCTTCATATCCTTTTCTCCATCTCTTCAGGGGCTGCTGGTACACATCTCCTGCCACTCCTCGATAGCAGCATAGAAGATACTGCAACACAGATGAGCCCCAAGACCTGCTGAAAGCCTCTGTGGACACTGCAAGGGCAGAGAGCTCAGGGAAATGGAGCTCAAAACTATACAGAACAGCACTAGCAGCTACTTTTACATCCTTCAGTTTCAGCTTGCCCCTGTGCAAGCAGCAAACGTGTCTCACTTGACTGACCAAACAGAGTACCTGAACTCACCCAACAGCATTGCCAGTGAGAAGTCTGTGTATTTGTTGCAGCAGACACAGTTGGTGGTGCAAGGACTGGCTTCATCATCACCCACAAGTAAAAACAGCACGAGTGAAAACACAGTCTGCTCTATGTGGTGATTTTTTTGGAACCTCTAAACTACATTAATATGGAAATGAGACTGGCATCTCTGAAAGACTGAAAAATTCCAGGAATTTGTGAGTTGTTAGAATATTTAGTGACTTTTTTTTAAAAGGCTGTTTTAAAATCACACCACGTGATTAACTGACCACAGCCGTCATTCCTGTTCCCTTGTGCCAGTGCAAGGAAAAGGTAGAGAAAACCAGAAGTGAAGTTGAGGCCAGGAAGAAGGAACAGGTGGGGAGAAGGTGTTTTAAGGTTTCATTTTCATTTCTCTACATCCTACTTTGATTTGATAGGTAATAAACTTAATTGATTTTCCCCACATCAAGCCTGTTTTGCCAATGATGGTAATTGCTGAGCAATCTCTTTCTCAACCATATCTCAACACAGGAGCCTTTCAACATATCTTCTCTTCCCTGTCCACCTGACAAGAGGAGTGATAGAGCAGCTTTGTCAGGCAGCCCACCCACACATGAATGATGCACATGTACATTTGCATCTCAAGAATGTCAAATGAGGATTAATACTTTTAAGTTATTTTCTTTCTTAAAAGAAAATATGAGCTTCAACTTTACATCTAAGGCATGTACTAATCTTTCCAGCACACACAATAATATTTTCTAATTACTTACTAACTTTTCACATTCCTATAGAATTTTCCTGAAAGTGGAAGTTTTTGTGGTGAAACATGCCTGAAATATTAACTGACTTTGGACAGAATATACAAGATGATCAAGAACATTTTCTTAGTAGATATTTCTATTTTGAAGAGGAGATTCTGAAATATTCCATATGATTAGTCTGGTTTAATTGGATTTGTTAGGAAAATGCAGACGGAGAAAGAAAAATCCTAGTGATGCCTAACCAAATCATTCATTTCTCTTTTAATTTAAACATTCAAAACTGCATTGAAATTACAGAATCAAAAAAAATGCCACAGAGTTTCAAAGTCAAACCATTCATCTCCTGCTTCTACCAGATCCTTTCACACTGGCAGCATTTCATTCAGTAAAAAGGAAAAAAAAAAAGCAAAACAGAGAAAGCAGTAATCTCATTTAAATTCATATTATTTTTGCTATGGTGGGGCTCAGTGGACAGCAGCTGAGCACTATTGCTATCGGCAGTGGGTAAACGTCACAAAGGACAGTCACTGCCTCAACATCTTTATATTCAGGACAGCCAAGGCATCCAGAAAATGACAGGGAAGGCTGTAAATACATATGCAGAAAAGCCTAGGAGATTTTTCTGGCTCTCAGTTCAGCCCACCAGGCGTGCTCAGGTCTCCCCAGGGAGAAAGTAGAGCAAAGGAGAAGGCCACTTTCACAGACTTCAGACGGTACTAAAGAAAAGCCAATTTTCTGAGGACTGGCACTTCAGTGATGGAAATGAGCAATTTGAGTTTGTCTTGGAAGAAGAGTAAACAAAATTTTTTACCCATATGGTAACCAAATAGCAGCTGTAGAGATTTCCCTATCTCAGACTAATTTTTGGAGAATGCTATGTGTTCTCTGGAGGGGGAAAACACGTGGTGATTTCTCTCACTGTTTTTCATCAAAGAACCGAATTTCACTTGCAGTCCTAGCTTACGGTGTGAAAACTGAAACCTCAGCCCAGAAGCAGGGCTCATAAAGCACACGCCAAAGCATTTTGTCAATATGTTACTCCCTGCATCAAAACTGTAAAACTGTGTGAGGACTGACACAGTGGGAATCATCTCCTAATTTTCTAGCAAAAAACCAGACAAGCGGCAGCCTTGAAGTGCTTACATTGCAGCGTACATTACAACCAGTACAAAAGGCACACAGTATAAGTTCCTCTCTATGTCATTTCATACCTTCACTCCTAAAAAAAAGTTCAATTTCTTTACTGAGACCACAAATAATGTAACTTCAAATATGAGAGGCCAATTACTCCAATCTCCATTCAAAAAATAAAGTTTTTGTTCTATCATATGTATTCAGTGAATGACAGTCATGACAGTGTGGCCTTTGCAATGTCCTGTGATGTCACCATCAGGATTATTGGAACAGATGTGGAAAAAACATGGACTATTGGCTAAGGAACTCCCAAAAGTAAGGATTAAAGCAGTAGAACAAGCTATTTTCCCAGACCCTGTTAAGCATTCAAATTCCCAGTGTCCCATTGTTTGTAGCAAAGAGAATAACAAGAAGGAAAGTGACACAATCACAAATCTGTCCAGGTGACTGTGATTGTCAATGAGCTGGTGAAGGATAGCCCTGAAAATGGATCTATGAAGAGATCACAAAACTAATTCCCTTTGTGATCTAATCCTGGCTCTAAGATAGATTAATGTATTAGCATTTCTACTGTACATCTCTAATGTCACCGTTCTAATTCAATACGCAACTAGGGAGATAAATCTCTGAATACATCCTGCATAAATAGCATGCATTGTTATGCTTTTCTTAATAAACTGTGGAAAATTAACATAGGCATTGATAGCAGCTTCATGTCCTAACTCAAATGCAATTTATTGTTTTGTGGGACGTAATGCTATACAGAGATACAGACAAGTTATGATATTACACTAATTTTTGTAGACAGCCTTGAGACAGTTGACAAACTAGAAATGTAATGTGCTGTCTGATCCTGTCCCTTCCCAATGTAGCTTTTCAACATGAAATATAGCAGGGCTGACACTGCACCAGCAAAGGACATTTTTAGCTGAAGAAGCAGGGTGGAAGATGGCAATTTGCCTTTGAGTTGCTGTGGCTGCAGGGTGGCAAGTTTGGAGGCAGGAGACAAACACAAAGATGCAAGCTGCTCCATGCCTCCCGGGGAAATACTGCTCAGGCCCTGACAGCAGGGACAGACAAAGTGGCAGGACAGATCATGTTTCTGTTTCATGCACTTACAGCAGCTCTTTTCTCCACTCAATCCCCTGGTATAGCAGGAAATCACTGCTCATCCTAATTTTACATGTGAAAAGTAGAGTAATGTTTTTTGCTGATTCCAAAACACAATGCCAAGGAATCTGCTGAGCTCCCAGGCAGGTTTGCCCCATGGCTGAGTATTCCAAAATAGCAGGACTCTGATACAAGAAAACAAACCTTGCAGCAGAGGACACTGAAAGTAACAGCCTGGGATCAGGGCCAGCTCATTAACACCCTGCAGCACCATTTTATTGAATCCCACAGTCCTCCCAGTTTGACAGTGCCAAAGAATGAAGCAGGAGACATCCTGGTATTACCATACAAATTCATGGTGTCTTGAACACTGCAAGTAGAACCTACCTCATCTGCCAAAAAATTACAGTAGATCTGGACAAGGTATAAAGAAGGGAAGAAAAAATAGTTAAGGGAATGAAATTGCTTTTATGTAGAGAAGGACTTAAAAAGAATAGGACTCCAGCATGGAAAATATAATATGGTAAAAGCCTATAACAGTCATAAACAGCATGGCAGAGTGTAGGGAATGACTGCTCATAATTTTCTGATGCAAAAATTCAAGGTTATCAAATGAAATAAAAAAAACCATTCAGCTCAAGAGCAGACCAAAACAGCTACTTTTTCACAAGATGTATGGTTGAGCTGTGCAGCTGAGCCATGGGATACTATAAATGCCAAAACCTTTCTGGGAATTTGAGAATTTAATGAATAGAAAAACCCTTCTCAAGTTAGAAGGACAGGGATGCTACCTGTGGCTTAGGAAATCACTCAGCTACAGACCAGCAGAAGGTGAGGTGCTTCATGCCCTGCCCAAGCACCCTGACTGCACCAGTCTGGCCCAGACAGATGCTCTGGCAAGGGTTGCTTCTCTGCCACCACACTGAGCAAGATTTGACTCCCTGTGCATGACATGCCTGAGCCTCAGCTTGCATGGGAAATGGACAGCTTGCCTACAGAGCTGTAGAAGTCACCAGCTTGCTACGTGTGACCCATTTCCAAGAGCAAAGCCCAGCTCAAGGGCAGTGCTGAGATGTCAGCAGGTGTTGTGCAGTGTAAATCACAGCACAGAGCATGCCTCCGTCCCCCCAAAAGAGAAATGACAGGCGTCGAGCCCTACCTCAAGGAAGAGTCACCTATCATTAGTAGCACCTTATGGCATTTGCCAATAGGGGCTCAGGAGTACAGTGATGGTAGCAGGGAACATATTTTGGGAAGAAGTTGCCTCTAAGCAGAAGGCAACAACAGCACTCCTGCTGCACATTTGCCTCCTTTCTTTGAGGCTGAGCTCATGTCCCAGGAAAGGGATGGCAGAGCAAGCTATGACAAGGACAGGCACTCCCAGTATCTTTTTGACCTGGTCCCCCACTGACCAATCCAAAGAAGAAAGCACCTCACTGCAGTGTAGACAAGGGGAAAGGCTCAGAGCAGAGCCTGGATTTGTGTAAATCTCTTGTTTATACAGGCACCTCCATTGGACCTTTCCTGCCTGTGAGTTCCCAATCTCAAGAGCTGCAGCACTGGAGGGATTTGCCATTAAGTCTATAGTGCAGGGCCACTGTAATGTTTCCTTTCAGGACAGCAGTGCTTTCAATATGTTTTCCCCCTTGCACTCTTTCGACTGTAGTAATTGCTCCTTTTACAAAAGGAAAGTGGGCACATGGAAAATACTGAGATCATCCTGGAGAATGCACATCTGCTCTCAGATAAGGCACCCCCTAATACAGCAATGAGCTTATTGGGGAAATCCCAACAGCCTTCCTAGAATGCCACTAGGTAGTACTGGAAATAGATCAGGGGTAGCAGCATCTCTCAAGCTGTGCCCTGTGTAGAGCATCCAAAAGAAACAAGGAGGAGGAGAGGGGCAAGATGAGTGGTACTGATGAACTGCCACTCTTCTGGGATACTGGAGCATAGTACATCATCCAAGTTATTGTTTCAGAGTCAGGACACTATAAGACAAAATAGACATTTTTGTGTAAGCTTAACTTGAAAAGACTCAGAGCAATCTATTGTAACACGGATGTCAGCCTTCAGCTGTCTGCAGTGTGTGCAGTGAGTTTCCCCTTAAACATGATGTTGCTGGCTCTGCTCTGCTGCAACCTCATGACTGCTCTCCTCCAAGACAGCGAGATTCAAATCAGAAAGGTTCACTGGTGAGCACTGTAGAGGTCCTTATTGTGTGGGACAGCGGCAGTGCAGTTGCAGACTGATATTTCCTTTTACCAGGTGCTGTGAGGAAATGCAGATAGGACCCTTTACTACAACAAAGCTGCTGCATTTGGGTAGAGCAGGTCTAGCTCTGTGGAGCCAAACCCTAGCAACAGCTGGCTTTGAAGCACAGCAGCAAGTCCAGACTTCCTCCCTTCCCTGCACAGAGGTGCAGCTGCCAAAGAATTAATCTGCACTTGTTATTGCTTTCTTTGACCAAATGCTGTGCAGCCATACTGCACAGAATTTAAGTCAGCAGGGCAGGCTTGATCTTTGCCAGTACCATGGCAGGTTTGATTTATTCTCAACTATAACACACACTCAGACTGCAGCTTCTGGCAGCTTGCTTTATTTCCAGATCAATGAGAAATCATCGTGGAGAAGCAGACTTGGGGAGTAGATGTCATTTTCCCTCAAGGAGGGGAAGCCTGGATTACTCAGATTATTCACATACAGACAACTCTTTCTGAGTTGTGTTAGGAGTGCAGGAGATGAGTTTAAGAAAAACTTCCAAAACTAATGCAGAAGCTGAGCCTGTTGCAGGGGTTCACTCAGATGGATCTGCCCCTCCCTGAGGATGGTGCAGACCAGACACCTCAAAGAGTCCTACCTGGCTATACAAGTGCAACCAGATAATGAAATTTAACTTAAATAATGAAAAGAAGTCTTATCTTTTGTTTCTCCTGTGCTTCATCTAGATCCTTTCTGAAGGCATTATAGAGACATGTGGTTTAAAAGTTGCTTTCAAGGGCCAACAGAGTGCACAGTTCAGTGGAGTTTGTAAAGGTGACTGCAAAACAGTTGAAGGCTATCCAAAATTGACACTCAGGATTTCTCAGGTGGACTGATTCAATAATAAGTGTATAATTCAAAGCACCTGGATTTTCCATCACCCTACAAACTCCAAATTTTAAGAGAGGAAAAGATATGCTAGCAGACACGTAGACAAAAGTAAATCTGTATTTCTGCATTGTGAAACACTCCTGTAATTTCAGTGCTTTATTTGTATTCAGAAGAAAGAACTGAGTGTTGAAGCTTGGAATATAATATGAGCAAAAACTCTGCAATGTTTCATTTGGGGCTGAAGCATTTAGTCCAACTTCCAAGTGCTTATTTGCCAGCAAGAAAAAAATGAAAAATGCAGGCAAGAAGAAATGTCTAAATAGAAATGCATCTCCCAAAGTAAATAGCACTCAAAAAAATTTAGATTTTACTTGCTACAAATCTGTTAAGGAGGAAGATCTTTCTTTGGACAAATATGTGGAAAAATAAGCTTCTCAGATAGCTTCTTTGAGAATCAATTTTAGATAAACATTATGAAACACGTGGCATGATAAACATGCATGCCATGTTTCTTCACCCAGCTGCAGCTAGGAAACCAAGCAATAAATACTATTTATTTATATTAATAGTATGCTTAGTGAAAGTATTACAATATTTCCTAAGCTTAAAATCATCCATGAATGTATTTTATCATGAGGCTCAGCATTTTTATAGTAATTTACAACTTTAAAAGGGTAAACTCTATTGCTCTCTGTCAAACCAACAACTGGGTAAGTGCAGAACGTTACCATACGAAGCATGATGAAATTTATTGCTGCAGTCATTAGTACATATTGATTTTGTTTATAACAACCCAAGGGGAATACTAAACTGATTATGGCTGTGCTGGGCTCTCTCTTGCTCTCTGACAGGACACAGGCATGGCAATGCCAGCTTGCAAACCACCAGTACTGCTCCCTTTCCTCTGAGGACGAGGGTTTTTGAGAGATCAGCATCTCTCCTACGGTCAGCACTTCCTGCTTTGCTGCATTTTGTGGCTACCCCACATTCAGCTTCATTTTGAAGAATTTGCAGTTCTCAGTCTGCCTAGGCTGCACAAATACTGACTCGTTATTTGTCAGCACATGATTAAATTGTATCAACTCCTTGTTAAGTCTGATTTTCCCATTCTGGGTAATTTCACTGTGTTAAAAGCCCAATGCTCAGCCTTGAATCAAAGGTACTAACCAAACAGCTCATTAAGGACTTCTGTTAGTTATTCAATTATTTCTGAAAAATACAAGTAAAAATACTTTTGCTCAGGAAGACATGAAGCAAAAATGTATTTTCTTGGTTTAGTTTTTGTGGTAGAGTAGCATTTTAAATGAATGGTGATCTAATTTTTAACTCATCAAAAATGTGACATTTCATACTTGTATAGGAAAACTAAGTATGAAATTTGATTTAAAGAATCAGAAATTTGCATTTCAATATTTAATTGAAAAGTATTCAATTATTTCCAATCTGCAATTAGGGCAAAAGATATGCTGAAATAGTTTCCTCTATTCACAGGATTTTAAACATTGGTGACAGCTCAGAAATCTCCCCTAATTAACCAGAAAAGACTGATAAAGTTATTTCATTTCTTTCTTCCTACCATTTTTACTTAAAAGGTAGTTCTTTAGTTGAACAGAAAAGCAATTTCAGTATCAATCACAAGTCTAGGGAATGCAACATTATGGCCAAGGAAAATATGCTGATTTAGCATGCAAGAAAAGGGGGAATTACCATGCTTGAGTCTGCAGAGCCAACATAGAAATCACCTTCCTCCAGCCAAACTCAGCAGTTGGGAGGCTACAGATGTGCTTCTCAAGCTTCAGAATCACAATGAAAATACCTCAAGGTGTGCATTTTGCTTTTTCATCCCCTTGATGCCAGAAGAACAGTGTAACACAGTCCAACCCACAGATGCACCACCCTGCTAGTGGGGTAAAGAGTGGAGTAAGCACAGGAGAGCTATTGGCTCCAGCTGGCAAAGCAAAAGTCACTAGCAATGCCAATTAGCACAGGCCCAAAGGGGAAAAAGTGCCTCCAAAAACCAAACCTTTTGCATTTAAGGTAGTCCCATTCTCACAGATAAAAGAACAATTGTTCTGCTTGGTTTCCCTCCCTCCATCTGGCCTGATTCCATGTGAGTTTCCCATCAGATTTGTGTTGTAATTCCCTCCTTTCACACAGAGCAAACAGCTTATGAAAGTGGCCAACAGTTCTTGCGATGGTTATTTTATGGTGGGTGGCCTCCATGTGAAAAACCACCTCTGCCTCAAACCTCCTCAAGGTACTTGTCTTACTCTGCTTCAAGCACTCCTTTTATTTCACTAAGTACAAAGAACACATTATTAGTGTTCATTTGTTCAATCCGTCATGCATCCCCACACTGTGGATATTGCTAGAGTTCATTAGAGGCCACTAGCACAAGAGAACATAGAGAAAAAAAAGTCACAGCAACTGCAGAATCACTTTTTATAGACTGCCTCTTCCCACTGCTCCTGTGTGCGCAGAATTGGTACTCACCACATTTCTCTTGCAGCAGGCATAAGGAGAAAAGTCACACCAGCAGCCCAGAATGCTGCCTTTGGGCAGTTTCCCTCTGATGCCCTCACAACTTGCTTATCTCACTACACAGCTATTTCTTACACATTTCTATGGGGGTCACAGAAACGTCAGCTCACAAGGCAGAAACTCAGTTTACACAACCTCAGAAAGCTGAAAAAGGTCCCCACTGGCAGACATTGACTGCAACTCTGCTCTATTTTGTTCCTTTGGGTTTGGGATTTCTTTTCCCCACGTTGTGCTACAGCACAAGCAAGGTCTAGATCCAGCAGCTGCTCACAGGAATGGTGCAACAACCACAATATGATGTCTCTGCAGGGATTTAACCTGGCACCCACATACAAGTAATTATGTCCCTTTGAATATGCCCTCCTGTGAGGATCAGACAGCACAGCAGTGAACTTTCTCCTCCTCATTTTTCACTGTAGTTGAGCATTTTCCTGTACACTCCCACAGAGCACCATACAGCAAGGAAACACAGCACTCAGAATTGCAGGTATGAGAGGGTAGGCATCTGCTGGCAGAGCAAGCAATCATTTTAAGCCTTGCTCTTAAAGTCAGGCTAATCTGTGTCCCCTGCTTCACACACATGCTCAGGACAGGCCGTTTACACTGCAATGCTTTAGATTAGGACACACACCTTCCCACAGAGCCCACTTTCCTGGAGATTAACCAGCATCCTCAAGGGAATAACAAACATAGCACCACTGGGAAGTTGACTCAGTACATTTGTGACAAGATGGCTGCAATGGATGTGATATGGCTGCATCGTGCCTCTCTGCTTGGGAAGTAACCACCTAAAATCAGGTTATTCATTACTCAGGTGCTTTTAATTTTCCATCCATCTTCCCAGATGTATTTCCAGTTGTTTGTGTGTTTTGTTGTTGCTTGCCTTTTTTTTGTTTTGCTGTTGCTGTTTTATTTTCCCTCATTTGTTGTCATTCTTCCCTTACATGCAGCAGCCAACTGCTGGACATTCAAAATCCCTCATGAAGTCACTAAGTAATGTCACCACTTACTGTTTTCCACCTGCAGTCCCATCATCCCTAATTACAGCTTCCATAAATTAGTTCATTGGTGACATCTAAATGAAGCCATTTACAAATTGCAGCGATGCTGAGCAGCCCAGCTCCCTGGTACCGGTAATGACTGCACACAAACTTCATCAGGCAGCACAGGAGGGATGATGTGCTGCATGTGCTGTTCTCACTGTCCAGCCATGACAGCACAGATTTAATTTTATCTCGTGCATATAGGATTTGCCCGTGCTGCTCAAAGCAGAGATGTGGGCTTAGACTGCCAGTGCTCCCTGCACTCGCAAACCAAGGGAAGATGGGAAACGCATCCTGGAATTGGAGAGCTTCAGTTTCTTGAAAAAGCATTTAGCCCTTCTCTTCATAAGCACAGAAATTGGGGTTTTACCAGCCTTGCTTACACACAATCCTCCCCATTACACATCGAAATGCCTTGAAGGATAAAAGCACAGCTCTGGATAAAAACTATCACCCTGTGACTAGAAAGACCAGCAGGCAGAGAAAAACTATTTGTAGCCTCCCTGTGAGATTTGCCACAGAACTGGATGTCTTTGGAGGTCTCAATCACTGCAGACTTCTTTAAGCAGAGATCAAGATGCAAGAAGAGGTTCAAGTTACCAGTCGATATTGTATCCAGACACATTTCAAAAATACTTCCTTCTACAACCCACTCAAAGTCACTGTATTCCACAACATTCCTTACATGACACATGCAAGAGAGGTGCCCACACTGCACCATTTTGGGGCAAACATGCTCAGGTCACTCAACCCACCCTACTTCTACACAGCAACAGCCAGTGTCAGCTGCACAGCTTGAGGAACAGAACTTCCTAGCATCACAAAGGCCAGTTAATGTTCAGCAGCCATCTAGGGAAGCTTTGCCCCAAGCCACATGATGCTCTGTCTAGACTCTGCTGCACAAGTGCAAACTTGCATTGCTGCTGGTGGGGCACCTGGGGCCAGGGAGTCCTTGCACTGTGGTTGTAGAAGCCTCTAATCCCATATTTCCAGCTAGCAATTCACGTGAGATAAAACCATGCCTTACACTGCAGGACTGGCAAGCACATAACAATCCACTGCAGCTTTTCCCCTGAAAGCCATTGTTAATTTGACAAGCATTTGCTGCTTTAAACCCACCCTCCACAACCCATAAAACAGAATAATCAGTAGGTAGTCCTTCCGGAAACACCTACACCACAGACCTTCAGTGAATGTGTGGTATAAAGTACAAGAAAAGAAAATGTAGAAAACCACTAGTTTTGCCATAGATGCTGTTCCAAGAATTTGAAGTAAGGTGCTTTTTGAAAACAACCCTTCCAAGCACATTGATTGTTTCTTGCTTGCAGAAAATCCCAAGTTAGGGCTCCCATTGATTTATGTCACTTTTAAAAGCCTGGTTCTCTTGAGTTATTCCACTATATTTCAAGCCAAGCAATTAATTCTTCTTTCTAAAAAAAAAAAAAACTTTCTAGGGCATGAAAACTTTTAGGTACAGCACATAGCATTATAGAAATTAGTCTCTCAGAAAGATGCTAAGCATTCATATGCCAACATATTTCACAGATTGAACTGCTCTGATATTAGCAGCCTTTGTAGCACATGTGCGCATAAGTACAACACGTCTGGAACATTTTGTCACTTCAGTGGTGTTCGGATGTCTAGCACAAAAGACTTGCTGGCAGTCAGTTTGAAAGCACATCCTATTCACCTGTCCCATAAGCACTTTGGGTGCAGAGGTAGCCCAGATAAGAGGGAGTTGTTTGATCACATAAGTACAGGAACATCATTCTTTCCCATTCAGTTAAAATTTCATAGAAAAGAAAAATTAAAGGCAATATATTTTAACAGCTGAAATACTGATGCTTGCATGTGCTGTTAGCCTGGAGGAAACCTGCAGCTCTCTGCAATGGTTTGGCTGCCATTCTCCCCATCACCATCTGCAAAAATTTTCCCTACTAAACATCCCCGTCTGTATCTTTATTTAAATGCTACGAGCAGCTTTTCCCACCTCTTCAAATCTGTGCTTAAATCACCTACAGCAGCACAAAATACAAGCACCCTCACAGTATTTGAAAGCACTCCTTAACTGTTTTTCCAGGCACAGTCTTCACAAGAGGTCAGGTATGAGGCACTGGCCATAAAAGACAGCAGCATACTTAGTGAGAGAGTGGCCCAGATCGGACTGGCACAAAGAAAACAATGTTTTTCTGATGAGGTTTCAGTCCAGCCAAGCCATATGCTGCAGGTTCATTCAGGGTGCTGGAGCTTTTTTGTTTGCTCACGTTGGGGTAAAACCAGAAGCTACAATGACACATGGATGTTGCCAGAAAACAGGAGGGGTCTACCCACGTAGTCCTCCTGGATAAAGGTGGAACTCAGGGCACAGGGAGGTGTACAGCTCCACACCTGCACTGCAAAGGAACTGGGGGTACAGGAGAAAACAGTTCCCCAAAACTTTAGCAGTCTCCTCACATCCATTACAACTAAGAACTTCCCCATATCTCGCATACCACAGGCAGCTCCCATAGCACTACAGCACAGCTCCAGACATATTTCTGAACCACCCTCAAATGCCTCATTGAAGGCTAAAGCAAGGGCTTCAAGACAGGCTGCTGTGGCAGCTGCTGCTGCCCCATTTCACAGCACAGCAAAACATAGTTTGCCTCCAGTAAACTAAACCTACAAGAAGGTCTAATTCCTTTCCTGACATGGCCAGCAACTAGTAAACACCCACAAGAAGCACATACCTGCTTCACTTCAAAGTGGAACATCCAGGTTATTTCTTTACAGCCAAAGCAGCACCAGTCTAATATTCTTTTTTCATAGGTCCTCACAGCCTTTCCTAAGCTCCCACCCTTCGCTTGTGTGAACAAGGTCTGCATTTCACAGGTGGAGCTCACCAGACCTAATTATCCCAACACCTTTCACAACGATGGAGATGATTATATAACCCTTACCAACATCAGTGCACCTGGGAACCCAAAGCTCACAAAGCCCTAAAACTTTGAAACCGGACCTCAAGTGTAAAAACACAAAGCTTACTTTTTTTGATCGAATATGGTACAATTTGAGACAAGTGTCAAAAATCCCAGACCTAGCAATGCTTCTTCAGACCGTGATTTTCATGTTTCACTGCTAAATAGCTAAAATCTTCTAGCATTTTCTCGTTAGGGGGGCATTTTTAAAGCCGTTAAACTTAAAAAAAAAAAAAATCAAAACAACAAACCAACCAAACAAAACAACAAAAAACCAAACCAAACCCAACAAATAAAAAGAAAAACAACTCCAAACAGACAAAAAACCCTACCCTGGCTGAATATCATCTCTATCTAAGATTTCTGAAAGATTCTCTAAAATTTGCATTTTAGGTTCATCTTTTTAAAGCTTCTCTTTGCAGCTACTGTATCTAGAAACATGTTTCCTATTTATTCGCTTGTTTTGAGTGTTTCATTCCACTGCAGGGAACCCTGCAGTTGTAGGACTCCAACAGTCTTTCAGAAATCAGCAAGAACCTGATTTCTTGGCAGTGTGAGAACGAGAACTGAGAAGACTGCAGATCTGTCACAGCAATAACAGGTTTTTCCTCTGTAATTGTAATAAAATTCATGAAGTTACTTGAGGGATGAACTGTATTTTAATTTGCTCATTAAAAATGAGCCTGGCCATTTGGTTGTATGTAGACATAGGGGCTGGCTCTGTCTCTGGGACAGGGTTGTTGCTCTTTTCCATCACTGCTGCATGACCAGTTGAGACCTATTGAGGACAGCTCTTTCCACTAGAGAGCTCCTTCATCTGCCCTGCTTTTGGCTATTCTCTCAAGCCTTTCTGAGGGTTCTGATGAATTTCTCTGGTGAACTTTGATTTTGCTGTTTAAATACCTTCACTCTCGGAGGCCTGTGCTGGAGGCAACCCCATGTACCTCCAGAAGAAAATCTGCTCCAAGACTTCAGTCCCTGAGTATAAAAGCCTGGAGTTTGTTCCAACCACTGGCAAACACAACTCTCCACTCAGACACATGACTGTGACCTGTAGCAAATGTTCCCTTTGGCAACTGTATGCAAATATAAAAAGACACAATTAATACAGCCCTCCTTCAAATCACACAAAATATATTTATATTTGTTTTCCCCTTTGGATTCAGATTTTCATGCTCAGAAGAGTGACAAAAGGACAGGTTTCGAGGTGATGGCCTCCCCTCTGTGAGCAGGCTGAAAGTCTTTTGCAAAGAACAAATTCTGTCAGCAAAGCTTTGCTTTCAGTTATGCTGAGGTACTTCTCTTTGCCTTTTTTTCTTGAGCTCTTCAGCAAAGGTGGTGGCACCTCTGGCAAAACACATAGACTTTTCCAAGTCAAAACTGTTTTGTCAGTGACACTAACTGTAGGTGATCTTTCTCTCTTTATCTTGAGAGACCCATGAGCTTATTTTTTACTTCATTTCCCCCCACCCCCCCAACCTTTTGGGGAGGGCACTGAGTGTCCAGGTGAGCACCTGGCAGCCAGGCACTGCCAATCTGCCACACTGGCATCACAACCACAATGCTGGAGAGAGAGGATTCAGAAGGAGCTCTCTTGTTTTGGAGGAAAAACAAAAAAGAAAACTAGACTAAGAGAAAGTATGTGACTTAATCTGGAGGTTTACCAGTGGCAGGCCTTTCTCAGGAACATTTGTGCTTGTCCCCCACTGCAGCCTTGCTGGTTCTAGTTGTAAGGAGGCCAGCACCCCTTTTCTTTTACATCTGTTTGCTGGGGGTCTGGTGTGCAGCCTGACTTACCACCTTACTCTAAATTCCAGGAATGTGGAATAAAAATAATTTGCTGTTAGTCAACCAAAGCTGTCTTTTCTCTCTCTCTATTGATTACTCTTGAATAATCAATTGACATTTGGCACAGTCTTATTTATAATAATTCAAGTCAGCAGCAACATAATTTAGAAACTGGCTACTAGGCATGTGTTGGAAATGAATCGAATCCATGGATAATTCAAATTCATAGACTAAAAAATTGCATTTAAATAATGTTAAGGTTGTGACAACCTGACAAAATACCACAAATTCAATGTGAAAACTTTTCCTCCCTCCGTGGCTGAGGGGAAAGCCTGGAGAAGACATGAGAAGGGACTGGCATTTGCTGCCTCCCCCATGATCATGGACCTTTGAGTTCATACCTAATTGACACCACCTTTGTGATCAGCTGAACTGAATCCCTGCTCCTTCTTCACACACTTCCGGTGGTGTCATTTTATCCCATGGGAGGGAATGGATGCATATTTTTACACAACAGATTTCTTGGCCTAGTACAAAGTCAATAGAGTGTGATGTGCAAGCCTCCCCTAGTTTTGTGGATTATGGAGCTGTTGCATGGAAGCAGGAAAGAGCTGAGCCATTCCCTGCTGGGCATCAAGCTTCCACTAACACCCACCTCCTGTCACAACCCCAGAAACTGCCTTTTTCTCCTTGTTGCACCCTGTGACAAATTCTACTGTAAATAGAATCTGAATGGAGGGTTGCCCTTAAACCTACAACAGGAGACACTTGGAAATTATAGGTAACTTCAAACTGAATAAACGAATGGCTCCTTAAACAGCTGGTTAACCTGCTCATTTTTACATAGGATTAAAAAGCCACAGAAACCCACCCAAACTGGCTGGGCACACCTGCAGCCAGTCCAAGAAGGACAGGTATTCCCAGGAAGCATGTGCTAAGCTGGATTTGTGCAATGTGTGCAATGTGTTATTGGCACCTGAGCTCTCCGAATTGCACAGTCCACAAACACATCTTCCCTGAAGGAAGTGGGTTTCCCTGAGGAATTTCTCCCAATAGTCTTCAAAAAGCTCTTTCCCCTTGCAGGGGTCAGAGTCAGAGACTTCAGGTTCAAGGCAGATCTCCCCACAGTAATGGAACTGACCCTGGAGTTTCAAACTCACAGCATCATCATCTGCCTACCTGCCCTATTAAGACTGAACTAAAGAGTTAAACACATTAAATGAGAGAGTTTATGCATTCAGCAGTAGGTTCATAAAGGCAGTCGTGCATGGTAACCTACTACATATATACACATACATAATACCACCAAAAAAAAAAAAAACAAAACAACCAAACCCAGAGAAAGCACATTGCTGTGTGCTGGATTGCAAACACTATGGGGTTTGCAGTGGAATTTCAATTATGGGAAAATGCACTGTCAAGCCCTTGTTCAAACCCTTAATTACCAGTGCTTAACCACCACATACTATTGAAGGAAACTATAATTCACTTTGAAAAGGACCTGGTTTATACCTATAATTAAATTAATTATAATTAATTCCAGCAGCTACTGCTATAACTATTGAAGGAGAGAAATATTAAAGAAATGCACAGTCAGGGATTGCTTACAGCACTGTTATGATGAAAAAATAGGAGCTCTGCTCCATGTTTCCATTCAATTCTGCATCCAGCTACTTAGCAAAAAACTCTAAACTCTTTATCTTCATTTCATTCTAGTTTCTTAATGTGGCCTTCTCTCCAGCCAAAGCCACATCTGTGTCTTGGACATTTACTAGATAACATTTCCAAGATCTGGCCTCTCCTGTCTGCCTGGTGAGTCCATCTTTTGCTGGAGCTATTCCCTATCCCTTACTTCAAAAAGGGATAACTTCAAAAGCTGCCAAGGGATGATCTTTCCAGCCTGTTGTTTGAAGCAACATCATTCCCCCTTCAGCACCCTTCAGCTGGAGCCCTAATCCCATGCAGAGCAGCCTCTCTTGAGGCTTGAGAGCCCTTCACCCTCTGCCACGGCACAGCCTCTTTCCCTGAATGTGGGAAATGGCAACTTTCCCCTCCACCTACTGCTGCCTTGCTGCTTCTGCTTCAGTTTTCTGTGTATTCTTGCAATTCCCTCTGCAGTCTCTGAGCAACAGCAGGAAAGGCTAACTGCGAGGAAAACCCAGGCAGAAGGAAGCTCTCAGGGAGCAGCAATCAGGGCTGGGGGCATGTAATCAGCAAAAAGAGGGTGGAGAGAAGTCACGCTTTCATCTCTTTCTTTAAGCAAAATGACAGACTGAAAGGAAGGGAAGTATTCCCCTACAAACTCCGGGTTATAGTGACAGAGTGGTGCATTAACAGATTACAGCATTTTATTGCAGAGTACTATTAAACAATAGGAGACTTTTCAAGCATCAGTGTCAATATCATGTAATCTGCTAAGTAATAAACTATTAAAAGAATACAGGGCACATCACATTTCTTGACTTGCACAGTTTGCTCATTGGCTTTTAAATGTGTCTGCTTTCTAATTTCACTTTCAGAATACATCAAGTTGCCTTTATTCCTCCCTTTGACAGGGCTGGCTTGTTTTTTGGGTTTTTTTTGTTCAAAAGGCAGCTCCTTTTAAGTGTATGGGTTCATATCCCTCAACAGCCTTCAAACAAATCCAAGTCTTTGGGGCTTTTGGTACATCATTGGGCAGCAGAGTTGTCTGCATTGTTTCTTATGCCTTGTAGCTCTATGCATTGCTTCTCTGGCTTCAGCTGCAGTGAAGCCAAAATCTTTGTTCTCTCATGATTTCCAAGTGCTCTCTGTGCTCTGTAAATGGGCTCCCTATGAAAACATACATGTCTGAATTTCTTAGCAAGGTTAAAGGAAGGACATTTAGCACTTTAAGACCATCTTGCAGGGCAGACTTGAGCAAACCGTTCTTGTTTGAAGATGTGACTACACGTTAATATCAAATTAAAGATGAGCTGAGATCCTTCACTTGATCAAGGCCTGAATTGCCTGTTCTGAGCTCTCCTGAGAAGAAGTACCAACCTGAAGTCCCTGCCAGAGCTCTTCCCTGTTTCACTAGTGGAAGGATTATTACAATTGACAGAGAAAACCATAAGCAAAACTCCTCTTTTAATTCAAAGGAGAACTTGTCTCAAATGTCCCATTTCTCCTGTTGTCACCATCTTCTTGTTTCCATAACCTTCTGTCCTCTTCAACCACTTATTTCACATGTGCTTAAACTCATGTATTTCAACAGTCTTTGTTGAAAAGACTGGGGATAACCCTTGCTTTTTTTTCCCCCAAGCTGGGACCTTTTATGCCTTCTGCTGTGACAATTCTAAATCAAAAACTAGAACACTCTAATTGCAGAACAAGATGATTTTCAAATTTGTTACAACTCAGAAATACATTGCTAAAAGTAAATGTTCTCTACAAAACTGTTACCTTCCAGAAAGCCTTTCTATCCACAAATACAGTGCTAATCCTACTCAGAAATCTCGAGAAGCATAGAAAACAAATCTTTCTTTTTGAAAATTATTCTCCTAGAATGCTCTCCTGACTGTTTCATGTTGAAACTGCTTTTTCTGTTGCAGTTATTATTGCCACATCTTGAACAGACCCTGCAAGTGAAAGCCTCGAAGTTGATTATGAAAAAAATCTTTTAAGGAAGCATGTTTGGTCTTTTCTGCTGGTCTCTTCAAGACTGTTTTCTACGTGAACATAACCCAACTTGACTCAAGACACCCCACAGGTATTTGTACAAACCAATGAGTGAACTGTGTGGTAAAGAAAATAAATCTTTCACAATTTATCTGCACTTTTCCCCAAAGGCTTTGAAAGAGAGAAATTCAGTAGGAGGTAATATATCAAGATGAACAGCATAAGTTAGCAAGGTGTGAGGTCCGTGACTTTCCAAGGAGCTGTGCATATACAGGTGAGAGATTTCATGCTATCTGATGTGGCCACTGCTAGCAGAAATAAAAAATTTCCTTATAATATTTCCTAACAGCTCAGCAAGACAGAGTTGATCTTATGCTGCTGCTTTTAAAGACAAGCCTTTGAAAGAAGACAATGCAGACACCCAGACAAACTAGTAGAGTGACAATCACCTCTCCTAAAGTGAACATTTATCATCACTGTTGAGAAGATCCACCCTTACCCACAGCTAGGAAGAGTGAAGGAAGGCATAAAATGATCACACCTACTGTTGACTGCTGAGGTCCAGAAGCAGTGTGCCCATGGGATGCTGTGTGTGTTTGACACATTTTGTGTTCTGCTTTTAGCCTTGTGTCACACTTCACAATGACAAGGCAGGGCTCTTTCTTAGCTGGCAGTACCCACAGAGCTCTGCATGTCCAGCAGGGATGGTTTCCCAGATTTCAGCACAACTGCTCAGCTTCCCACTAGGTGCGACCTTGGCCTGTCACTACTGGGATTGGTGTCTCACGAGAGATCCTGGGGGGCAAGCACCAAATCATAAAGGCAGTGGCTGACCTATTCTGCAATGTCATTTTGATTCTAAAAGTACTATTAACCTTCCACCTGGAGCTTTTGTTCTGTTAACTTACAGTATTCACACATACCCTTAAAAGCTGTAATGAGCTGATGGCAGTGATTAATTATCTACAGGAGTTCTGCAATAGATGAATATATATGATATCTCATTTATCAGGGAAATAACCACTTCTTTAAACTCCATGATCAATCAAGCAAAAAGACACTGGATTTGTTGATAATGCCAGATGCACTTAAGATGAGAGGGTCTTTAGCTGGTAAGGAGACTGCTGTTTTGAAGAAATGATTTACTGAAAACATGATGTTTCCAGCTCCATTCAGTCCCCATTCCTGTTCTAAATGCATTCAGTAAGCAGCCTGATTATAATTAGCACATCAAACACTGAACTTAAAGGGTAGGATTTTTGCCACAAATGGGAGAATCATTTACTTATTTTCCATTTATATGAAGGCTCCAGTGTCCAGTCAAACTTCAGGTTGTTTTGATGGCTTCTCTAATTTAGGTATACATATAAAGCATCACACTAGACCTCCAAAAGGACCAGGGTTCTGATTAGGTGGCAGAGCAGCCTGCAGCCTACAAAGCACCATTGGGTTCAGACTTGCTAAGACATCTGCCAACCAAAGTCACAAAAAATCAGATTTAAATGTTTTCATCCCAAAACTGGACTTGCCATCCCTGCTGGTTTTGAGAGGGATAGCATTAATTTTCTTCACAGTGGCTAGTATGGGGCTGTGATTTGGACTTGTGCTGACAACAGTGCAGATAATATGGAGATAGTTTTGTTATTACTGAGCAGTGTTTGCACAATGTCAAGGCCTTTTCTGCTTCTTATACAGACACGCTGGCAAGAAAGCTTGGGGTGCATGGGAAATTGGGAGGAGACACAGCTGGGACAGCTGACCCCAAGTGACCCAAGGGATATTGCAGACCATATGGCATCATGCTCAGTAGATAAGGAGGGGGGAAGAAGAAGGAAGTGAGGGACATTTGCAGTGATGGTGTTTGTCTTCCCAAGTCACTGTTATGTGTGATGGGGCCCTGCTCTCCTGGGGATGGCTGAACACCTGCCTGCCCATGGGAAGTAGTGAATTAATTCCTTCTTTTGTTTTGCTTGTGCGTGTGTGTCTTTTGCTTTGCCTGTTAAACTCTCGTTATCCCAACTCACAAGTTTCCTGAGTTTTACTCTCCTGATTCTGTCCCCAGTCCCTCTGCTGCATGGCACCTATTTGCTGTCTGAGGTTAAATCAAGACACCTTTCAAGCTTTGAGTCTTTTGTTACATTCCTTCCTTGACAACTTGGTGAATAGGGTAACATTTGTTTTCTTCTTTTTATTTTATTTAGAAGGTGCTGTTTTCAGTGATACATTTCCAAAGTAAAAATAGCTTTGAAGCACCTGTTCTGAAATACCCTATTTATTTTGCTTTTCCAGGTGTGAACTAAGAGTTGATGGAAAGCAAAGGGTTTGTCTTTTGCCAGCTGAGTGAGCTCAGGTACTGAGGTTTTGTCTGAGTGATTCTTCCAATTTAATTTTTATTTTGTTTTGTATCTGTCCATGTTGTATGAAACACTCTGCTCTCATCAACCCATTCCTCTTCTCTCTCCTTTGTCCACTGATGAAATCTAGACAGATTATTTTAAAACAGCAAAGTCCCCAGGAAAAAAAGAAGAAAAGAAGAGTCTGCAGTTTGCTGGGAGAGGACTGGTGTGAGAGAGCTGCTATTTGCAAACAGTTTAACTCCTGACTAATCCAGTGCACCAGGTAAAACCACCTAATGAAGAAAATGGCCTGCTCAGCTATTCTGTGTGAATACATTATGCTTTGGGTGCTGGCAATCCTTACAGAGCCTGAAAACAGCAACAACCTGTGTAGCAACCTCAGTGTCACCTTTATCTTGTGCCAGGGTGACAGGATGCCCTGATCAGAGTGGCACTGGGGAAGGTTTAACTCCTGCCTTTCTATGTGACCTTGGAAAGGTTATCTACAGCTTCAGCCAATACAGCTCTAAGGTGGAAATTTTTAATTGTACTCAGGGGACTTAATTTTCAGGTGGTTTGAGAGAGATTTGGATACCAAACTGCCTTAGCACATAAAAAAACCAGCTCAGATCCATAAGTAGTCCTGCTAGAGTTAAACAGATTCCCATCAGATTGAAAATGGGGTATCTGCCCAAGAAGGTATTTTTTCTGACTTATTTATTTTGTCTGAGAGTTCATTGTTATAGAGAGCTCTGCTACAGGCTGGCTCAAGCTGCCCAGGCGCTTCACCATCACCAGATTCCTTGCACATCCATTTGTCCTTCCCATGCCATGTGCTCACCCACACTTGCTCCATTGTCTCCCCCAGACAGGATGTTTGCTAGACCCTCCTCAAGTCAGTGCTGCTTAGTAAAACTAGGCATGGAAAATACAGTTACTTTCATGGTGGGTCAGTGAGATGAACTGGGTTGGTGCCATGTGTGATGGATGCCAAGGCAGGTAGAGAAATGAAAGGATAGGAGCTGGGATAGGCAGATCTTCCTGTTGGGAAAACCGTCGTGAGACCAGCTCAGTCGCCTCACAGAAGGTTGCCCCTGGACTGCACTTTCTTCTCAAGTTTGTTCATGCTGGGCATTACCCAAAGCACTTTGTGGCAAGTCACTCTCAGCTGGGGTCTCCACCTGCACAGTCATACAGGCAGACTCACCTGTAGAGAGGAGGAACAGCTCATGGCAGAACCAAGGAAGGGGCCAAAATGGATGTGTGTGTTTTGAAACCTCATTAATCCAGGGCATTTTATGACAGTGTAATTAGCACTAGAGGCTAAGAGGAGTGGCAAAATACATTTATCTCAACAAAGGTAGATAAAACCTGTAATTCTCACCTGAATTATGGTTTTCAAAAACCTCTCTGAGGAGACAGATGTTATGCCAGACCTCACAATTACAGATTTCATTCTTCTTGAAAATAACTAATAGCTAATTAGTTATGGGTACCTCTTGCATAACAAACAATTTTATTGCAGGGAGAAGTTTTGATAATAAACAACTTCTTTGCTCTGAGGCTAACCCTTTGCCCCTCTGGGTGCATTTCCAAATGCACAGTGA
The DNA here is from genome assembly GCA_013400955.1 of Drymodes brunneopygia. Lineage (NCBI taxonomy): Eukaryota > Metazoa > Chordata > Aves > Passeriformes > Petroicidae > Drymodes > Drymodes brunneopygia. The sequence goes on along the minus strand of VZTZ01035714.1, from coordinate 386,233 downwards.
TCACAAATCACAGCTATGGCAGGGGTAAAGTCAGTGCAAAGCTGTCATTTGTTGAGGATATATAGTACATGAGAACCAGGGAGCACTTGCAGAAACTGATGCAGAATTTGATTAAAACAGTAAACAAAGCAGGTCCCTAAAGGCATTAGGCAAATTCATGGACAACATGTGAATTGTGCACTCTTTCAGAATCATAGAGGAATGAGGTCTTATCAATATGCAGTGATACCACCTTAAATATGGCTAATGAAGGATCTCTATCCTCTTCCCCCACAAACACACATGCAAAGTCATGGCTACCAGCAGTTAATGACAGATTTGTTAATTAACAGCACGAGGCAAAGCCAAGGTTGATGTTCTAATAAACAGGTCATTAACTTTGGTAATGACCAATTTGGGAAGATGATTGCTCTTACAAACTGTATTCCATGGCTTATGAAATGCAGCAGTGCAGGTCTGAAATACATCTGGCAGCCAAGACGTTTAACAGAGCAGTTGGTCTGAAGCACTAGCCGTTCCCTGGGAAGTTATCATCCCCATTTTTCACCAGACACATCATGTCACCAGGAATCAGACTAGATGTATTTCAAGCTACAGCAATTAAAATCCATACAGATGAAAAAATGCAATAAAAACCAGCTTTGAGACAACTGACCATCTTTGCCACAGTTGTTCAGAAAAGGTACTTGGTGTTTGTGACTGCTTTTGTCCTGACTAGCTTTTTGAGACTGCTCTGCTGCCATTTAATTCAGACTTTTCACTCTATTTTTCTATGAGGCCAAAGGACACACCTGTCCTAGGGACTCAGTGACTCCAAAGAGAGAAGTCTTCATCAGTAGCCTGTCACTGTCAGGGATTTGTTTCCTCCCTGCAGAGGAAGGCAGAATAGCAATGTATGTAAGGACTGGGATGAATAGTCAAGTTACCTAAAACAGCCACAGGGGAATGGGTTTGAAACAATAACCTGATTTCCCATGACACAAAAGAATGGAAGGCACCTGCAGTTTCACCACACTGCAAAGCAAGCCCCAAAAGAAACCTATTTAGAATGTCTCAAGATCAGTGAACTACAAAAATGTTGTGTTTTGAAACAGAAGCAGGCTGAGATCATGTTGCAAAAAATTCCTCTGTTCACAGGACCTGTGCCATTTTTTGGTGTTACTGGAATGAGAATCAGAAGCAAAGAAAGCTGACAGTAATGTGTGTCATGAGCCAAAGGATCCGTTAGTAGCACTTTGGGGCCTTTTGGGGGATAATTAAACATCCTAAAGAACAGTCATTTAATATCACAGCACTCAGTATTTACTAGAGAGTTAGTAACCAGATACCAGAGGGAAGAAATTACCCTTTCTATAGTTTACCATCAAATGATTAGAAAAAATAATTTCAAAGTTTTGTATGTTACGAAGTTTGGTGAATAGGAATGGTAGCATGAGTTAGACCCTTGCAAACAGGAGTAGGATGGAAATGGATGGTGTTAGGGGAGCAGAGTTCATGGAGGATACTTATTTCAGAAAAATATAAAGCATTTGAAAACTTTTTAGGGCCTTAGTCCTGACAGTGGCTGAAATTAGCCTGTGGATCTAGGGTCTGGGCTTGTGACACAGAGATAAGAGGTACATACACACATGGCCTTAAAAGTTCTGCATCTACTAGTGCTGTCTACAGTAATGCTGTTAAAACATGACATTTAAAAGGCTAAAGAAAAGCAAACTTTTCCAAAAGAGATAAAACTGAGCTAAAAGAAAATCTGTCTGTGATACACAGAAGTGGCATTTGCTTGTGGCACGTGCTTTAGACTGTAAGTGAAACTACTGTTCTTTACCAGTGAGAATATGGGTTGTGTATTTTTCTTTTGTCATATTGCCCTCTTGCACTTCAGTCTGGCTATGCAGTGCCTTTAAGGTGAAAGCTATTTTGGGGGAGGTTACATAAGTAAAATTTAGCAGGACAGAAACAACCCCACCGTCAAGCAGGGATCATTCAGTCTCCATGATGGACAGCCATGTAATCATGAGCAATCCCGAGAGCTGTGCCAGAACTCCTCCAGCTCTTGCAGCCTTGCACTGTTAATTGAGTGCACGACTGTTTCCTGCTGAATACTCCTATGGATTCTCATTTCTGAAAAGGAATGAAAAGACAAATGTAATCACTGATTCAGTTTTCTCACAGAAGCTCAGCATCATGAAAAACTGTATTGTACTCTAGGTTGGATTTGGACTGGAGGACCAAAAGTACCCAAGAAGACTGTTAGGCTTGCTTTCATGCCTGAAGAAAAAAGACCCAAAAATGCTATATTATTTTTATTAATAAACTTTAAAATATGGACTTCTGAGTTTCAAGGAAATCCAATTGATTTTGCATCAAAATTTTCTTACTAATATTTTATTTCTTGAAGTACTTTAAATAGGCTTTAAACGGTATTTTCTCTTTCTGCAAATATAACACCACTCTAGAATCAACAAATATTGATAAATTGACATGCATAAAAATGACAATAGAAGCACTTTTGTAAACAGACTCCTTCTGTAATTTGTGATACAAAGGAACGTGGGAACCGACACAGATGAAGACTAAAGGGACAGAGGCTGACTGTATCCATCCATCGATACAGAACTGAAAAGTCATTTTGAGTGCAAATGGGAATTTACCAACAGAAGACAAATGATCCCATAAGGCAAAAGAGAATGTTACTGAAAATAAAAGTTAGAGATGACAAAGCACCTGCTATCACCTGATGTAGCAATCAGAGCCAACACATTCCAATTGTCCATCCTAAAAAATGGGCTTTATCACTAAAGAAGGTTTCAATTCATTATTTCTTCATTGATGTTATGTCAAATATGTAGGTCACATCATCAGCCTGCTATCTAAGAGTGAGAAAAAACTAGAGAACATGGTTAAGGACACAGAATGAATAAAATTTACAGGTGTGAGGGAATTAATTTTAAAAGTCACAACCAAGTAGAAATAAAATTCAGCAAGAAGAGAATCTTTTTATTTTTACGTTTCTGACTACATAAATTGTACTAATATTTCAAAGTGACTGACATGTTTAGTCTTTTACTCTTTGTGGGCTGAACTTGAGAGACTAATATATAGGCCAAGCCTTTCTACAGTGTCCCAAACTGAGGCTGAGATAGCTGAAGCTGGATATATTCAGAATAAAATACAAGATGCGGCATTTAACAGAGAAGTGGCTCTCCCTTGGAGAACACCTGCTGAAGGAGATCGTGGCTTCAACTGCTTTTGAGTGGATGGTGGGGGTTTTTGACATATAGACCTTTCCATTCTTACAGCCTTTGATTTTGCTCCACAGGAATCCTTCCTTGTCATTGAACTAGGGAAAGACTAACTGTAGAAGTTTAGCATTATCAAGGCCAGACTAGGACCAGAAATTTCTTACTCCATAAAAGGCAATGCAGGATGGAATAAGATGAATGGTCCAGTATCTTTTACACCCCACAAAGCTCTTAGCAGTGGCTTATCTCTGTCCATATGGAAATTTGTATCGATTTCACTGGGGAGAGATTTAAGACACCACCATGCCCCAGCTCTCATGACTCACACAATATTTGTTGACTTTCTTAAAACACCAGCTCCTGCACTCATGTGGTCACGCAGGAAGCTCAAATGCAATCAGCAGTATGGGCTATGCAGAAAAGCTTGCAAAATCAGTGCACTCGATGGGAAAAGAAGTCAGCAGAAAAACACATGATTTAGGGAGCTTTTAACCCTCAGATATGCTCTTTCCTTGCAATCACCATTCCTCCAAGTTGCATAAAATAGTGCAGGTCAATTTGCCTAGTCAGGGAAGGGAGACAGGTGAACAGAAGGATATTTGCATTGATACCTGGCACCTGGACTCCATTGCAATACAAAGAAACCTGCAGCCAAATGAAACAGCAGAGAAAAAGGAACATGATTTACGCTGGTTTATTTGGAGGGGTAACAAAAAGTGTGTTCTAGTTTTAACCCAGACTTGAAAAAGATACATTTCGCTCAGAAATTGAGTCGAGGCTCCCACTGGTAAGCTGTGCAACTCACTCAAAGATATTCTTAGCAAAGATAACAGGGAAGGAGCCAACACTATTAAACACAAGCAGGGGGTGCAGACAACAAACAAGAACACACCACAAGGTTGCATCCGTTCTTCAGAAACAGGATACTAGGACAGTGATTTGCAGCTCTGACAGATGCACAATATAGCATTTGGCTCTGAGATTGTATCTGTGGTCATTGGAAGAAGCAATTTGATTGCATCTGGGGGAATTGGGATTTTTAAAAAGGGAATTAATCTTCAAAGGATTCAATGACCTTCGCTAACTTCTGAAAAAGAAAAGAACTCATATGGATTTTTATATTCAATGTGCATTAGTTGCTCGTTCTCTCTGAGGTGATTTGCTTTAATTTTTTTTTCAGTTTTATTTGCATAAAACACGGTCTGCATGAAAAGACAAGCCAGCAAGCTTTGTATATGTTTATACAGGATTTTACTGTAATATTTTTGGTAGATTTGATGGGGTTTTTTCAATATTCACAATCTCCCATCATTTCTGTTCCAGAGAAACAATTTATTTTCAAGCATAGCTGTACACAGCCCTCCCGGACACGACCTGTTTCCCAGCCTTCCACTGCTGTTAAAGCCAAATCACATTTATATTTAACAGCTTAATTTTCCAAATTGGTTTTATCGGTGACCCTGTTGCCCCGTGAAGGCAGCGTGGGGGGAGCCGCGACCTGAGCTGTGTGCCTGGCTGCATTGCTGACCTGCTGGCTGACACAGCAGGGCATCCCTCTGCCTTTTTCTCCTCTAAGCTTTCACTGACTTAAGATGGTAGATCCCTCAGAATGGGAACTACCTTTTGCTGAAGGGCTGAACTACCCTTTGTTTTGTGCCCAACACAGCAACAAGATGGCCAGCACTGGAGGAGGCTCAAGGCATAGGTGAGCTAAAAAGTCCCCAGGAGAAGGGCACAAACTACGTGCAAAGGACAGGCTACAACAAGCATCTTGTCCCTTTACATGGCTTGCATGAATCTCTCAGCCTGACTACACTTTTCTTCTTATACAAGGAACCATAGTTCATTTTCTGGTCCTTGGCTCTCTGATATCCAGGTTATTTTTCCTTATTACCCTAAGAAGAGTCACCAACTGCACTTTCTTTCCTGTCCTGCAGCTTCCTGTCCAAGCCTAGCTCCAGATATGTTAAGAATATCTCAGGCTTGCAAATCATTTTTTGATTTTTTTTTTTAAGCCAGAAAAAAATAAAGAATTGAGAGAGTAAAAAATGAATAAAATCAAATTGTGAAAGGGGGCATTTTTATAACCTTATCCCATGCCAAACAGGCTGAAGTCCTTTCCTCTCATTACAGTGCACTAAGTTCACATCTTCCTTGAAGAGGTTCAGGATTAAAATATAAATAATTTTTGGAATGGAATTCAAGCAGCAAAGTGTAAAACAGTAGGGCAAATGCCCCTTGGTGAAGCAGCAATAGCAGTAGAACAGTATCTGTGGTCCTGTAGATAGACATGGAGAGATGGACCCATTGATGAACCAGTCAGTGGCACACAGAAACCACTCCAGTCACACCAATAAGCATGTGCCTACGCTCAAAAGAGATATACCCCAACACAGCAATTTAGAGAAGTGCTAATGAGGTCTCAATTTTCAGGTTATGCTTGGATGTCAGTCTTGAATTGACAAAAGCACCACCATGGAAGTGAAATATTGTAATTTTATGTGTACCAGAATCCTGTCAGTTTTCAGACATCTCTATTTCTCCTCTCACAAACACTCTTAAAATTTGTCCGCTGGGAATATTGCTCAACTGCATAGTGCCAACCAGGAACTGGAAAGAACAAACTGACTGAAAAACATGCAGACTTTCAAAGGCAGGAGAAAATTATTCTTGCTGGAAAGGAGACAGTGGCACTAAAAAAAAAATAATGTGGCTTGTCTGTGCAGAAGAAGTCATTCTGCCAATCTTTTCTCACCCTGATCAGCAGCTAATTGCAGAAGTGCTGACGATCTCTGTGGCAGTGAGTGCTCAAAGATCAATAGTTGGCCTCAGTCTGTCAAGCCAGTTATTCCATTGCAGACTGTGGAATTACTCCAGCCCTTATTCTTCCTTACAGCTGTAGTTTCAGAGCTGCTAGCACCCCTTTGGGGTGAGACAGGCGCAAAGGCTTCTGGTGGCAGGATGAGAATAAAATGTGTGTAAGACCAAAGGCCAGAGGCAGATTATAGGGACTTTGCCTGTACACATGCACAGGCAGCATGACCCTACTATATTGTGTTCTCAACAAGACAGCTGTAAGTCCTAAACATCTGGGATATATAGGGCACATGGAAGGACAGATAGGGGAAACTGGGAGAGAGGCATTCAGGGAGTGTTTGACAGAAGTCAGGATGGACAGACGTGGCAGATGAGCTTCTGGAATGGCTATAGTAGGACAGACTGCAATAGCATGAAAATGCCATGTGATATATGAGATATGACATGTAACATATGACAGGGCTGTCTGAAAGAGGGATCTATGAGTTGGGACTGCTTTTGCAGTTTTCACATTGGAGGAGATTGGGCAAAATCAGAAGGGTTCACTTTGCTTTGAACGAAATAACCTGCCCAATATACTATACAATTAGAAAGAATGTTAAAGGTGCAAATGCAGCTAGAATTTTCAGTGTAAAGAAGTGTAACAAACAGCAATTCTTTTTGGTGATATTTTTGCCCCAGAAATAGAAGCAAAAAGCAAAGGAAATCAATACAGAAAACTTCTGTTTTGTTTAAAAGAAAAACAGACATCTTGACATGTCTTTTTTTCAAAGGCATTGAAATTTTTTTCCTCATCACAGAGGCATTCCAAAGCTGACCTGTTTGTCCTTCAGACTGTCCCATCTGCCGCTTTAATAGCTTTTTAACATATTCTCTATGTAATCAATATTTACATTTCAGTAGCAGCTAGCAGCTTCAGCAGAGACCATAGGTCCCATGGCGTTAGAGTGAAAGGGAGCTGTTCCACTCCAGTCAGGAAAGAAAGACAGATTGAGGAAAAGGAAATACAAACAGGTACTAGAAATTATTTACGCAATGTGATTCATCAGATCAGATGCAAACCTGGGATTAAAGCTGAATTCCCTAGCGCTGATGGAGAGCTTTCAGGACTCCATACATCGCTATCCAAGACCAAAGTTTTCCCCAAAGTCAAGCTTTCTCCAAGTCCACTGAGTTCTTGGTTTTTTCTGAGCCCAGCCTTAAATTCTTTATTCAGAGTGGAAAGGTGGCTACAGTTCAGGTTTAAGTCACTGTGCAGTTTTAGGCAAGTCACTCAACTTATCCCTGTCTTTGCCTTCACAGTTTGAAATTATACATAAAGAAAAGATTACAGGAATACTGGGAGCCCTAAGTCAGCTGTTGACTGCCATGAGTGGGAAACACATGAGACTGGTGAACTGATATGGACAGAATTGCAATGAACTTCAAACATTCGCAGTACCAACAGCTGCAGATGGACTGAGGTCCATCTTCTTTCATAGTCATAAAACAAAACCAGCTGCTTTTAGGACATAATTCATTTGAACTATTAAGGCAATTAACTTGAGGCAAGATCATCTGAGAACAAACAGCAGGATTGATTAGAAAAGTATTTGCTAGATTGATGTGTGGGAATGTGATTTAGCCCCAAAAACATTTTTTACGATGGATTTCATTATGTGGATAATGCATAGCAATCCACAGGGCATCCTTTGACCTCTGGTGTTCTCTGCTCTTGATGGGGTCATGTAAAGAGGTGCTGAGCTTTCCACCTCAGTTTCATGTTGGCTGCTACTGTAACAAAGCCATTGAAGCCCTGTTTGGGTGTGGGAAAGCCAAATGAAAGCACTTGTGCACTTTTTGCCAGGTGGGAGATGGTTGAGGTCCAAGCCCAGTTGATTGATAGATTGAGCAGAACCTGGATGCTTGGTGGAAACATTGAACCAACATTACTTCTGTCAAGATAAGTTATTAGTTGGTTCAATGGCAACAAAAACTTTAAGACACTATGAATCGATACCTTAGTAATTGTTACATTAATTACTGTCTGTCATCATCCTCTAAAGTCCTTTCTGGAGTTCGTATTTTATGAAAGTTATCTAGTTGCCTTGCTAGAAGCCTGTAGGCAATATTCTCCCTTTTTAATTTCACAAACGAGGAAGAAACCCTCCCTTTGAATAAAAGCAGTCCTAAAGTTTCCAAGAGAACTTTGTTTTCCATGGGATTGTTTTTTTAAGTTTCACAACATGGTGACCTAAATATGGGGTGGGAGATAGACTTTCAGCTTTTGATATCTGTAGGTGAAGACGAAAGAGCCAGTGTTCCTTTGTGCATAAAGCAGAGGGCAAAGGCTCCCAGGGAATATATGTTACAGGAAGGGTCAGAGGGTAGGTTGGACTGTGGCCCAGAGGACCTTCTTCACTGCCACACCCCACCACAGCATTGAAAGGGAAGTGCAGACCAGCACTCAACATCATTATGTCCTAGTCAAGGTCAGATTACTATGAGGGTTTTGATTAATGCATAAAACGCAATCAAATCAGCTGAGTCGGCACCTGGCTCTGATGTTCGTTAAGGAGGCTGCCATGCTCATTAGATGGAAGCAAGCCACCTCAAAGGTCAAAGCTAATTCTGAAAGCCCTGCTAAGACTCAGGGTGGCAAAGCAGGGTGAACGTGGCATGACAAAGAAAGAGACAGATGCCCCGGCAGTCGAGCACTTCTGCTGGACTCTGTCACCACAGTCTTCAATATGCAGCACTCGTCAGTGGCATTTATCCCGCCGCCAGCCCTTAAAAAAGGTTTCTGTCCTCACCAGGTGGAGACCTCAGCATCACTGATTTGCTCAAGAATACTTAGGCTATGACTGAGCTCAGAGGTAAACCCAGCTAACAAAATATAATTTGAGAGAATACAATTTGAAATGCTTGCAAAAGTAAAAAATACTCATATTCTGGTTGTCCTTAAGAGTAAAAACAAGCAGAATATCAGCTGAGCACCTTTGTTTTTAGCTTGACAACACATTACACTTAGACACAGATGTAATTATGGACAGAAAAGATGAAGAAATTAGTCAAAACTGTTGTAAGTACTAAACTCACACGGACAGGTGGGAAATCATATTTTGCAGGATTTCCATTAAGCATTGAGCAGGAGACACCAGGCTTGGAATAATAAACTGTGAGGAACAAATGGATATGGTAAGGTTTTTACTGGAACAAAAGCAAGAAAATTGCTGAATTAATGCTGACCTTTGTAAAATAATAAAGCCACAAAACCATAGAACAATGATTATAGCAATAATGTTTAATGACCACTGAGAGCACTTCCCCTTGTTGTATTTCATGAGTATGATATAGTATGACAGTATGGATGAAGAGATTTGCCAGCCACGCTCTCCATATGGACCTGTTTTACCTGTGTCTGAAAGTGCTGGAAAATGTAGGCTTTTAGCAAGCATCTGCCATATTCTGATCCAGATGTCACCATTTGGAGTATTTTGGTCAAAAGGGGCCAGGCACTCCAATCTTTTTAAAATGTCTAAACATCATGTGAGAAAAGAAATTGGATGCGTATCCTAGGAGAAGAGGTAATAATCCAGGCAATGTAGAGAGAGGTGTGCAGGAATTCCTTTCTTAAACCATATTTATCTGGTCTATCTGGTGACAGTTTATTCTGTGAAAATGAAGTTTTGTCAGTTCTGAGTTTATAGAGCCAAATGATACTGTTTGAGAGATACAGCTTGAAACAAGTAGCCATGTTGAAGCAGTACATCGAAACACACCAGTCTAAAAAACTAGAGCCACTATATTCTGAAGTCACCTGTATTTCAAAATGAAGTTTTAAAATGCCATTGAAACGCTTCCCTTTTCCTTTCATCTTATTATCAATCCCCAGCGGAAAACAATATGCAGTCACCCAAACTTACCCAGCCCTGATATGGGTAAAACATTCCCACAAGCTCACTGCAAAGTCAGGAATGTGCTGCAATCCACAGGCTTAAGCCCTAAAAGAAATTTGGCTGTGGCAAAATTAACACAAAGCTGAAACCTTCTCTGTCCTTAGTAAAATCACTGAGCTCAAACTCTTCTCACTGTATCTATTTTAACAAAATATTAAACAAAGAAATGTAGATTATTAAATAGAAAACTGTCCCTGCTCATTTTTCAGTTTGCAGTGGCTAAGGAGGATGGGTTTAATATTACAGCTTCCAGTTCTTCATACACGTTTCTACTGCACCTGCACATGAACATTGCAGGGGGAGGAGGACCATCGGTCTCATTTTGCTATTAAAATGCTAATAATCTGCAAGCCTTTTTCTGATTCATCCAGTCCTCCCAAGATTGCTTTGCTTAAATTGGAAACATAGCCAAGTAATGTCACCAGCTGAGCCATTCACAAAAAAATAGCTCTGTGGCTCTAGAAGCCTGTCGCTTTACATGGTGACAAGTCACATATCCCTTTTTCCAAAGCAGCTTTGTGTGCATGAATGTGCGTGACCGTGTGCATATATATATTTCATATAAATATATACATATGTATATATGTTTCAGAAAAGAGACAGTATCAGGAGGAACAAGATTATAGTTTTGTGGGCAAAAATCAGAGTTCTTCCTACCCTTTGTTCACCATAGCAACTCTCTCTCACACACACACATGCAGGCAGAGCAAAAGGAAAAAGAAAAGCTCCTACATAATTTTCAACCAGGCCTTCCACAACAAAAGCAAAGCTTTTGTATTTTAGATGTGAATAAATACTATTCTAGAAGTTCATTGCATAGGCATGCACGAACTTGTCAAAACAAGTACACATTTTCATTCCCCTGCCTAGGAATTTAGCACAGCCTATTAGGAAATGCCTGTCTACTTCCAACAGAAACATTTCTGTATCTTATAATAGTTGTCCTGCCAACAGATTCCTGCTTCCTAACTTCTTAAGACAGTGACAGCTTCCTACTAACTTAGCACAGCACTACATGTGCATTCATACATATACAGAGAGAGATTATATTTACCAATTCATACTTCAGTTTTCCAGCAAAACTAAAACTGAGGCAGAGGGTAACAGGAAAGGTTATCATGTTTTTCTGACCATGACAGGTGTTTTGGCTGTACTTAGAGCCCACATGGTAGCATCAGGATCACACTTTGCAAGATGCTGTACAAACACATATAGGATATACCTAAGTCAATTATACATTTCCAGTCCTGCCTGAAGACCCCAGAGCCTGAGGATATGAGCAATTCCTGCCAAGGTCACATGAAAAAAATCTGCTGGCATCATCAAGCCCAAATTAAGCAAAAAATGTCTGCGGTTTACAAACAGGTCACTGCAACACAGGGAGGTTAAAGGACCCGCTCCTGGACATGCAAAAAGTTGCTTTCAGGGAGGCTTGAACATAAATCTCCCAAGTCTCCCTTGACGTCTTAAATGCGACCTATTTGCCCTCAGACAGGAACATACATTGCTCTGTCTGCTACTTTTCTTTGTGTCTCTTTTTTTCTTTTTCTAGAGAGAGCACCTCCATTCTCGGAAATATGCTACTAGTATTATGGAAAAAAATAATGTAACATTCACCCTCACTCAAAGCCTGATGTCAGAGATGTTCTTTCACAACAGCTACACCTGTAATATTTTGAGTATCTGTAGACAGCTGTAGCTAGGCTAAGACTGAAGTTATAACACGTCTTCTGTGGAAGGGATATGATTTGCCACAGTTTTTCCCCAGCTTTAAATGGAGGCTCCACTGACTTTTGGATAACAACTGAGTGTGCCAGTCGTCAAATAAAGTCATTAAGAAAAGTCACATCTAAACGGCCTATTCAGAAAAAAAAAAAAATGAATGTAATTTGCTTTCCCCTGTGTGTAACCTCCTTCCAGCCATTTTCAATGTGTGAGCCTGGTGGCCCAAGGAGACTTCAGTGGTGAGGATGCAGAGGAAGCAAGGTGACACTGAGAGCATCTCATCACTTTAAAAAAACAAGCTTTTTCTTCAACCAGGGAGGTTGAGGTTATGGGAGAGACGTAGATCCCTACTTAATGAGCCTCTTGTCACCACAAGAAGAGCACTGGCAGCTCACTGCTGTGCAGCAGGTTACAAGGGGGCTTTGTAGAGCCAGTACTGCTAATGTACCTCCCTATTTTATATTGCCTACTGTGGGCACCTTTGAGCTGCTGATCTACCTGTTATTTCTCCCTCACACAGGAAGCATGCCGGCTTGCCAAGCAAGGCAAGTTACTCTTACAGGCTGGAGAATATTGCCTTCCTGCTGCTCTCCTAGCACTCAGTAGAGCCTGCATTTGCAGAAGAATGATTGATGACAATAGAAACACATTTTCTTCGGGTTTCAAGGTCACAAGACAAGTCTAGCTGGCATGCAAATAGCTGAAGCCAAAGAAGGACCATTTCTATTTTGATGCACACACATTAAGTGCTGGTCTCTGCAGCTGCAGCCCTGTGACCATGAGTTCCCAAACTGTGCATGCAGTGGGATCTCAGGCACGTCTACCCAAACTGCATGCCCACACTGGGCTGTAGATAGACCCTCAGAGAATCAGCTGATGTTCCTCCACACTAGTTGCACACTGAATTTTTATTTACCTCTCCTAAAAGAGTGCTAGAATTTTTTCTCCCCACACTGCCCGATCTTTGATTCAACACCACACTGAATTGCCCTGGATGTTATCTCTTGCAGATTTTGAAAATGCATCTCTGCTCAGTAGAAAGGGATTGGTAAAGAATAGACATTGCCACCATGCCAGGAAAAGCACTGCTGTACTCAATACCCTCACACACATCACTTGTTTGCATGTTGTCATTCATGCTCTTGCTTGTACAGCATGGTGATTGAGCATTTCCTCTGAGTAAATGTGTGCATATCCTCTTTACTGAGCCATACACGGATGCACAAGGTCTCCTTGAGGACGTGAATTCATTTTCCTGTCTTTTTAGCGGAGCGGCTGATTTCACTATCATTAGCTGATCCACTCTGAAACTTCCTTGAGCCATTCATTGAGAAAAATGTCTAGGAAGGTGAAACTAATGTTACTTATTCCCATCTAGGCTGAACCAGTTCATTTACTCAAGTCAGACATATTAAGAGCAGTAGTCTACTTCATAGCCAAGATTTTTAGAAAGAGGTGGCCGAGGGGCACTCAGCAAAATCAGCATTGATTTTTCAGCACTGCTTGGATCACATCCAGACCTCATGGGGCGAGAATAAAATAAATACAGAAAACAGGCCTAAAAACTGTTAAAGGGAATAGTATATACAGGACTGTCAGTCACAATTAGCTTGGGCAGGTGAGAGGAAATGGGTTAGTAAGGAATGAAAGGCTGAAGTAATTAGCCTCACTTAACATGGGTTCATGAGGGCAAAAGACCCTGTCAAGTTAATGTAATACTAATTTTGGAAAAGTCCTAAGGTTGCTGCCACAAAGATTGCATCCTGCTCCGACTTCTGTGCTTGGGACCATGAGGAACTTCAATCATTAAAGTTTTGGAACCAGATGAACAGATTGAATGTATTTAAAAGGAAATGATTGACAAGTTGTGATTTTGGGGGAAATCTCCAGCAGACAAGAAGATGCTGCTCATGGATATACATTCTCACTTGCAATTCTTAGATACCCTGAACACAGGAGCAAAGTTTCAATGAGAAACTTCCTCCTGCTTTTGTCTCCAGCCAGGCTGGAGTGTCATCTTGTGCAACTAAACCTCTCAGCCTGAAACATCCAGCTTGCTTTCTCTGCCAGAGGTTATAGTAAACTTGAAAACAACTGGAACGTCTCCAGACTGCTGCTGTCCCAGCAGACCTCCCTCTGCTATTCATTTCTGACTATTCTTAATAATTTATCTCTATGGCTTGGGTTTGATTAATACTAATTGACTGTCAAAAATGCAGCTGAGTGCCCAGTGCTCTCTATGTCATCCTTAACAGGAATAGGATTTATAAAAAAAAGTTTGCTTCAATGAGCTCCAGCCTTGCCTCCACCTAAAATGTCCATCCCTCACAGTTTCAGCTCCATGGGGTGGGCAGGGTTGCTGTAGTCAGGATGCCAGGACCAGAGCATGGCAGCTATTGCTGTCCTCCATGCATACTTGCAAACTGAATTCACAGTGAGATGCAATGTTTGTTTGCCTTATTCTCAAGCCTCACGTTGCTCAGCACCCTCAGTGCTCCCACGGTGACTTGGCCTTTGCCACTGCTTAGTTATTTTCCACAGCTGCCATCAATAAACAGTGATGTGAGGTCTCTAAAATGCCCTGAAGGTTCTGCTTTCGGTCAAATTCAGCTGGGCTCAGTTGAAATTGCCATATCTATGAAAAATGCTATTTTTTTGCTGTAAACAGCTGGAACAAGTACAATTGAATTTATATAAGGACTGGGTTTGTTTCTGAGCTGATGACTCATGTTCTTGTCTATTTCTGATTAAATATTATCCTTGTAAATGGCATACACATTTTTTCATATTTAATTGTCATGGCTGAAGGGATTTAATCTATGCACCAATTCAATAAAATGTTATCATCGGCCAGCCACACGAAATGCAATCAGAGTGCCATTGCATGCATGGCTATGAGACATAGATGTGTACTCTTGCTTTTAGGGGAAGGCATTGAAGATGGGAGTTGCTTTACTCAAAGAAAAAGGAGCAACTGAAAAAAAATCAAACTGATGCTGCATTCACAGAGCCAGATGTCTTATACGCAAACAAAAGTCACAAGCAGTGAAGGAGCGCTCCCAGTACACTGTGATATTTAATTGATGCAAGTTTGATGTTCAAAAAATCAGCGGGCAATTCCCACTCATACGTGTTCACCGGCAGGAGGAAAAGCAGCTGGGGTGCTAATGGCATTATCCCAATCCTTCTGAAGGCAATGAAAGTTATTTTCAGGCCCATCTCTGGGAATTGCCTCATGTCAAAAAACAAAGGGTTTGAGGTACTCAGGGCTGGATTTTTTGGCTGTTTAATTCACATCAGTTAGGCCAGGTATCCAAAAGAGCTCAGGTCCTGCTAATGTAATTCTGACAGATTTTTTCAAGTGTCTCTCTATTGGTATGCAACACGCTAAGAGGTGCTGAAGTTTTGGCAACAGTTTGATGTTGAAGCCTGTTAGGTTTAGAAGTGACACCATTACTGATTCCTTGCAGGAAGGGCATTTTCTTCAGCTATGGCATCTGTTCAAGTCCCTGAGCAGACCAGGCTGCTTGTACTGAGGAATCCCACTGCCCTGCTGACTGCTTGGGGGCACGTCAGCATATCTGCAGCATGGATTACAAATAAGTTGCCCACAGCCCATAGAAAAACCTCCCAGTACTCATTTCCAGTGTTTGTGGGAAACTCTGCAAGCTGATAGAAAGAAGACAGGCCATTGCCTCTGGATGAAAACAAGTGAGAGTACATTCCTCCCCAAAACACCTAATGTCCAAATGAGATCAGATTGTTCAGACTCCCATGTGGAGGGGCCCAGGATTTGCAATTGCAATGCATCGGGAGATAATGGTGAGTTAATATAGAGCAATGGTAATGAACAATAAAGGATGCTTTATATAGTTTTATAATCATCATACGGCACCATTATTCCCAAATGCGCACATAAATCTGCCAAAGGAGGCAGCTCTACAGCACAGACACTTTTATATGTATTTAAAAAATGGGATAAAAGTCATATCAATCCTTGGCAGAGCTAATTTAGCATCACACAGCATTTTTCATAATACCAGTACCATTAAACTAGATGCCCACTGCACCATCAGCCGGTGGCAGTTTATTGCAAGCAGAAGACAACTGGCATGCTGTCCAGACAGGGGCTTTGCAGGCAAGAATAAAGCACTTCCACAGTGAAGTAGGGAACCCAAAATTTCCCCCTGTACCATGGAGCCTGCTAAAGAAAGATAATGGTTGTTCAGCTACCACAGAGATTTTCAGTGTGATCTGCATAAAACCCTCATAAATCCAGGCAACTCTTAGGTGATGCAGTGTAAGCTGGGATGCAGCTCCAGTGGCAACAGGAGATGATACTGCAAAAGGACTGGTTCCCACCTAGTGAAGTGCTTGTGATACAATCCAGCATATATAGCAGGACTATTATCATGCATGCTTGGTGTAAATCAGACCTGGAATATTTTTCTCAGCCCAAATTTTCAAAAATTATAACACCAGTGCTCAGTATCCAAGAGCTGAGGGCTTGAGTTTCCCAAATTAGGCTGCAGAGAGATGGTTGAAAATTTACTTACCTACTTCAGAAAAACTGGACTTTCAGACTCACAGGCTGGCCCCCAAAGGTCTGAGATGTTTAGGCTTTTGTATGCCTTAGTATTTTACATTTCTGTGTTTTACATAGGCCACAGTATTATCTATATGGAAAGTATTGAATCAATTTTCCCCAGTGCACATCTGAAAGTGAAGATAGGCACAGCATAAATGGTGTGTACTGACACAAAGTGTGGCATCAAACTTGCAAATATTGCTGTGGATTTTATCCTTCCAAGTTACACCCTTCCTGACTGTCAGTGCAATCACAACCATTGACCAGCTTCTGCAGGCTCCCAGCTGAACCCTCATTTCTGACTTTCCAGAGAGGTCCCCATTTATTTTTCAGTGTTATTTGCAAACACTGCTGTCTGCTGCTTAAACACACAAGGTATGTCTGACTAAATATTTTCACTCCTTGGTTTGCGACCTAAGGCAGAAATCTGAGGCTATTTTAAGCAATGCTTTAATAGTTGTATGTATTCAGCAAGCTGAGCAATCTTCAGAAGAGCAACAGAAATGCAGCACTGGAAGAAACCAAGTCCAGCTTTAAAAATGGAAAACAAAAAACAAAGTCCCTGCTAGTATTGCTGCAGGCAATCCAAAAGGCATGTCTGAGCTGCTTCTAATCGTATCAGCCCTACTCCCCAGCAGGAGGTGAGGGAGGAAGCGTGACACTAAACTGACAAACATACCTTTTATTTCACATCAGCCAGACTACCATGCTGAGAGACGTGATTCAGGCTTTTCATAGGAAAACTCACTCTGGCCTATTGGGATCATCATTTTAGCAACCAATTGGTATGATCCCAATTAGAGGGAAGTCAAAGCCTGCGACAAGCCCCTCAACAAGGGTTGGATCCCTCACCACAGCCTGCAAACACACCTTCCTCTACCATTTCTGTCCCTCCTGGTGATGTATCCTGCTCCAAAGCTGCCTGCCCATATGTGCCACTTTGCCAAACAATGTGTCCTGCGCCACGGCACAGGTGGGAAGGATGTGACCTCAGTGTTGTATAGAGCAAAAGGAGGTTTTGGAGAAGGGTCACAGACCTGAGCACTCCCGAGTCTGCGTATGGTAAGTGGTTATATGCAACTGTGAATACATCAAAAATAATAATTTTAATTTAAAACAGACAAATTTGCAGTGGCTCAGCAAGTGAGAGCATGCACCAGCCAAGTGGCCCAAGTCCAGATTCAGAAAGACCACATGTCGCATGGAGATGTCTGAGCTACCACGGCACCTTGCAGCTGGAAAGGGTAGCTTTCCAGTAAGAGACACCTTGCTGCAACTTCTAATCACTGTGTACATTAACTACCTCACTTTTACAAGACAAAAGGGTACTGCAGAGAGATGGACTAAGTTGAGCACTTCATCATTTAATTGCCCTTGTTTAATTATTACAGTTTGAATCACAGAGGTATTGATTTCTCAGAAAGAACCTCCAGACCTTTCACTGGGTTCTGCCTCAAAGTGAACTAACAAGTGCTGGGGAATGAAGTCTGCAATATAAATAATTTAAAGCAATGTACCATCCATGGACTACATTAAAGAAGAATATGGCTAAAACATGAATATAAGCCATGGCAATATCAGTGAAGAGGACAAGCTGTCAATCCTTGATTTTCCTAGGAGTAAATTTTAGGAGCTTTTTCAATGGCCCAACTCCAAATATCAGAATCTCAATTTTTGTTAAAAATAAAATTCTTAGGACTCTGGGAATGAAAAATCTGAAAAGATGCCATCAAATTTCAAACACAAGTGAAAAAAAAAAGGAAGCAAAATTAAAATAAGACATCCAAAGACAAAGAAAATTGTTCTGTAAAACAAAGACTGCTATTCCAAAGCTATGATTTTTCAGTCCATTTCTGAGCACTTGAGATCAGCAGGGTGAGAACATAATTATAAAGGAAACCAAGTATCTTCCAAGTTCATCACTTGCTTAAGAAGCCAAAGTCCAAACAAATTTAGCAGAATGGATGAGAAGGGGCAAGATTTTGAGAACACAGCAGTGAAATGGTAATAAATCCTTTCTTTGTGTTATTTTGTAAAGATTCTTAGTACTATTAAAAATAACTTTATCTCACCAAAGGACTCAGTGACAGAATTATTGTGTGCCAACCTAAATTACAGCCTGTCAACAGAAGCAAAAGCCTTAGGACAGGAAAAGACATTGGTGCAACCTGTGGCAGCGTGAAGTAGCCAAGATGGTTTAATAGGAAAACGTAGGTGGTGCCCTGCACCCTTCTAGTAGAAATCAATGGGACTGAAGTGTAGTGATCTGCCCAGAAAGCAGCATAAATGGCAACACTTATCAGCACTGTGGTTTCTAATGAATGCTGCTAACACCAGGGATGGCAGCTCTTCAGCACACTCAGTCCAGCAGAGCTTTGCAGCCCTTGTGAGGGATATGACGGGAAGAAGATTGTGCAAGGCCATGGTACAAGCCCTAAACATTTTGCTCACAGAGTTATGCAATTTTTGAAAAATACTAATTCTCAGCAGAGAGCCAGTTTGCTTTTAAGGTGCCAGTTCTCCTTAAGGCACAGCAATATTTGAAAATGTTAGATGAGTGACACCTGAGAGTTTAAAAGTAGGGAGAAATGTTTTTGAAAACCAAAAGTTTTCGGGTTTGGAGTCGTCGGGTTTTTCTGTGCTTTCTCATCTCCACATTGTGAGACAAAAACCTCGTAATTTTTCTGCTTAATGTGAAAACAGTGTATATTGGAGCCTATTTCCTTCAGCAGAACTCATTCTCTGCATAACTGTGTAATATTCCAGCTCTTTGGATCTGCAGACACACAACTGAGGAGCAAGCAGTGATATTTATGCAAGGTCATAGACCCATTTAATGGAAATGGATTTTATTGTTCCCCAGGTTGCCACACATTTGTGGGGAAAATCACTTTCGCCTTGATCTGAACTATCTCCCAGGTGACTTCAAGCAGAAACTAAAAGACCCCTAAATGTTTTGCGGATTAGTGTTTCCCCACCTCTGTAAAACAAGTTTCTGTCAGTTTGGCAGGATGGAAGGCTGAAATACAAGTGGAACAGGGAACTGTATCAATACCTTAGGGCAAATCAGTCCCTCCTACATCTGTTACTACTAACCCTGATAGCCCAGGCCAGCCCAAAATTTTAACTCATGTCACAGGGAAAATTAATCAGCTTGAGTTTGATGTTGCCTTCTCCATTTGCACATGGGACCCACAGTGCTAAGAATCTGTAATAAACCCAGCAATTAATCCTTATTTTTCTGTTCTGAACTAGGTATGCAAGGCAGTGAGGAGAAGACATAGTGTCCATGTTGGGGCAGGATAGGACCTGTTGTCTAAAGAGAATCATCAGGGGAAGTAGAAAGTAACCTGTTATGGAGTTAAGTTTCATGCAAACTTTAAAATTTCAATATATACTCCTCTTACTTTAATTCCTGTTGGAAATGATGCATTTGAAATAACTGTCTCAACATATGTATTCCATAGAAGTAGCAACTGCTGTTGCAAAGGTTAAAAAATCAGGGGGCCGGGTTATTAGTGACATTTAAACCACTTTGTATTTTAAAGGGATGTATTTTTCCATAGATATTTGATTATGGACTGAGCACAAAATACTCTCAACTTACCTGTCCACAAGCTGGCACCTTTCAGCTCTCCTTGCTTCAGGCAGCAAGATGTGAACAAGCAATTCAAAGAGGTCTCCCACTTGTCCTCCAGTACTTTTTCCCAGGTGTCTAAGCATCTTCTATCATTACAGGTGGGAAATGATTGCATCCATGATAATTAGAATCAACTTGTTGTTATTATTACTATCAATTGCTATAATCAACACAAATCGGAAGCTTTCCTTCCTGGTGCTTTGCTACAGCTTTGCTAAGGAAACAAGCAACTCCCAGCACCTCATGCAGTAACTCAACGACAAATGCAGTTCTGTGAAGGCACCTGGTACAATGTTCTACTGCTGACCTGCTCACAGGCATGTAACAGGTACTTTGGGGTAAGGCTGAGCAATGCTTAAAACTTTTTTGTCACTTTAGGTCTCTCCACACCAAACAATTTCAAGTGATCCATATACAATCAATGTAAAAAACTTGGAGATACACAAGGAGCTATGCTTTTGGTTTCATCTTGGTGATATGAAAAGGAAGCTCGTGGCATAAAGGTAATGACCAAGGAAATTACATTCAGGAAGAATAAAAGCTGTTTGAAGCAAAGATTTAATTGTATTTGGAGCATGAAGAATAAACTCAAAAAGGTGGATTGGGAGAACCAAGACAGATACATGTGTATACACAGATGTGAGGGGCTGGATATGTTTATTCTTGTATTTATTTGCAATGATTTTCTTCAATGGAAATAAAAGGAGGCAGTCCAGTCCATGAAACTGGAACTGATTTTGCAGAAATTAGATGAAAAGGACTAGAAAGCATAAATAGGTACTCATTTAAGATGACATCCAACAGATAAAGAAGATTCAATATAATAATGCAAATCATTAACAGAAGGGTGAAACAATATAGATATGCATTTTATCTATACTCTAATATATAATATTGTATTCTATATCTGTGTATTTATAGAGCTGAAATAGAGCTAAATGAGAGCCAAACTTCATTAGGATATTCTATGTAGTAAACCTCCAGAAGCTGGGTCCTGAAAGATTCTCTTAACTGCTCTGTCTTTAGAAATTAAACAGCAAAGGTACAAAAATAATTGAGGCCTGCAACATTCCTCCTGCATCCGTTTCCTTTAGCTCGTGAAAACAAAAGAATTTATTTTATGGGACTTCAGCCACAATAGTAATGAAATTACTAAGACTCTTTCCACATAATATCTCTCTCCTCCACACTTCTCTGAAAGCTATCCATATCAAAAATAAAGACTCCCAGACACAGCCATTATGAAAGCCATTTACATTTTTTAAATCTGATATTTTGGCACTTCATTATCCCCACTCAAATTTCATTCATCCATCCATAATTTTAAGACTTGTCTACATAATGTGTCTCACGTTTGGACCCTGACAGACCGAGGGACATGCCTGAAAGCAAAGCATCAGTGGTGCAGGTGGCCCTTTGTAGGTAGCAACGGCTGTGTCTTGACTGCTGATTTCAATTTTACAGCCTGCAACTGTATCCTGAATCCCAGAACAGTCCTGTTTTCTTTTCTGTTTAGTAAGAAGGAAGACCACACATGTCACTGCTAGAAGCAAGCCAGGCAGTGCAGTGTGTGCAGCAGGTACCTGGCAGTAAGGCAACTGAGCCATCACATGGGAGACAACTTTTATGCTCTTTCAGAGTGACTGAGGATTGTGACAAGCCATAATGTTCCATATAAAGGAAATGAAATCACTCAACATATTTTACAGCTCAGGGAAAAATGTTGCTTCATTTTTCCTCAAATGAGGTGTTTAGCTCTGTTAACTGGGCATTTTTAGATTTATTACCATGTCAAGTCTAAGAGAGAGACCAGTTTAACTCCCAATATAGACAAAACACTGGAAGGACAGAGAGGAGTGCACACATTTGAAGCAGGCAGGAATTTTTTAAAAATGCATTAACAACTCCAATAGAGTTGAGCCAGTAAGGCACATTAGGAGAACGCAATTGTCTCGATACTTCGGAGAGAGACACTAGATTAGAAAACATCATTCCAGTTTAGAAACCTACATATAGTTATGTGTAGAAAGGCTAATACACAGAGAAGAGAATAATGCTACAGCTCCCGCTTCTTGCCTGAGAGCAAGCAAAAGTGTTTGGGGCCAGATGCAATTTGGACTTCCACATGGTGTTTTCAAAGGTTGCTTGGGCTCTATATTTAATAGGATTTCAATCCCCAAGTGCACTGCAGTTCCTTACTGTGCTAGAATCGGATATGTTCTAAATGCTTCAAGTTCAGAGTCCAATATCAATAACTCTTGCTGAGCAGCCCCTTACAACACCATTTCTATGAATTTCACTATAATCATTCACAGAGTAATATCTAATACCCAAAACTGTATCCTGCTTGCCTCCTCATCCATCTGAAGGGCAAGGAAGGAAGAAAAAGAGAGTTTACTACAGTAATAAAATCATTAGGGGTAAAGAATACCTCTAATGTCATTGAGTCCAAACAGTCCAAACCATGGTCACCGCTAAACCACGGCCCTAAGTGCCACATCTGCATGTCGTCTAAATACCTCCAGAGATGGTGATTCCACTGCTTCCCTGGGCAGCCTGTTCCAATGCCTGACCACCCTTTCCTTGAAGAAATTTTTCCTAAAATATCCAGTCTAAACTTACATTGGTGGAACTTGAGGTCATTTTCTCTCATCTTGTCAGTTGTTACCTGGGAAAAGATATTGACCCCTACCTGGCTACATCCTCTTTTCAGGTGGTTGTAGAGAGCAATAAGGTCACTCCTTTTCTCCAGGCTAAACAATCCCAGCTCCCTCAGCCAGTCCTCATAGGATTTGTGCTTGAAATGCTTCACCAGCTCTGTTGCCCTTCTCTGGACATGCTCGAGCACCACAATGTCTTTCTTGTAGTGAGCAGCCCAGAACTGAACACAGGATTTGAGGTGTGGCCTCACCAGTGCCACGTACAGGGGGACAATCACAACCCTGATCATGCTGGCTACACTCTTTTTGATACAAGTGAGGGTACAATAGGCCATGGATGCATTGCCACATGGGCTCACTGCTGAATCATGTTCAGATGGCTGTTGACCACCACCTCCAAGTCCTTTTCTTCCAGGCAGCTTCCCAGCCATTCTTTCCTTAGCCAGTAGCAATGCCTGGGGTTGTTGTGATCCAAGTGCAGGATGCAGCACTTTGCCATGTCAAACCTCATACAATTAGTCTCAGCCCACAGATTCAATCTGTCCAGATGCCTTGTCAGAGCCTTCCTACACTCCAGGAGACCAACATTCCCACACAATCTGATACCATCTGAGAACTGACTGAGGGTCACTCAATCCCCTTGTCCAGATTATCAATAAAGATACTAAATGGGGCTGACCCCAAAAATGAGCCCTGGGGAACCCCACTGGTGATTATCTGCCAGCTGGATGTAACTCCATTCACCAACACCCTCAGGGCCCAGCCACCCAGCCAGTTTTTTCACCCAGTGAACAATGCACCTGTCCAAGCTGTGACCAGACAGTTTCTCCAGGAGAATGCTGTGGGAACCTGTGAAAAAGGCTTAACTGAAGTCTAGGCAGACAACATACATATCTTTTCCCCCATCCATCAAATGGACCTTGCCATAGAAGCAGATCAAGTTGGTCCAAGCAGGACCAACCCATGCTGGCTGGCCCTGATCACCTGGTTGTCCTATGCATGCTGTGTGATGGCACTCTAGATTATCTTCTCCAAAATACCAATATATAATGTAATATCTCTTGAGTGAAGTAAGTGTCCTATAATATACTTTTACTATCCCTTATAGTATCAGCAAGTGCCGTGTCAAGCACCTCTATTACCATAGTAACACTGGGATACAGTAGGGGACCATGCTGTATAAAAAAATGAAACAACAAGCTGTAGCTGAAGATTGGAATGTGGAGAGGCTGATTTGATGCTTAAGGGCACAGAAGGAGAAGCTGCTGTACTGCTGGGGAAGCAGGAACAAAGGAGCCAAAAGAACCCAGACCAGACAGCACAAAGAACAGCCTCAATCCCACCTACCCAGTGGATCTGCAAGCCAGTTTCTGTTTTAAGAACCAATAATCAGCAGCAAAAACTCCAGTGCTTTACAGTCCAGTGATACAAAACCCACAGCAGCTCTTGTGCTAATGCAGGGTATCAACGTGTTCTGCACTTACTGGGCTAATATTTATTTGTGCATAAACAGATGCAAGATCTGAAATGCTCATGGTGTGGCATTTAATTCAAGAAGCAATGGGAATGACCCTGCTTTTATGAACGGCTGTAAAATCATCCTGGTGTGGGACTCAGGTGCTTCACATCCCCGAAGTGTTTTGCAAAAGGCTCAGAGAGCAGATGCTGGGCTGTTAACCAACCCGAAAAGCAAACAACACCAAGCATGGGGAGGGGGCAATCAGGACTAATGAAACCCTACAAATGTGCTTGATGGTTTCCACAGCCAGGGCATCCTTCTGAGTGACAAATAATCCATCTTTTACCAGCTCCTATTGCCTCAAGATCAGTCTCTTGGTTGTTTTCAGTGAAACCTACATAAACCAAAGTATTTTCAAACAGGAAACCAGATGTGATGGGGCCTGCCCCAGCTTGTGACAGGTACACGGGGGTTAATTATGATTGATGGCATATCACTCTTCATAAAGCACCCACTTGCCACATCAGGTGTTTTTACTGTCATTTATGGAGAGATGCTGGAGATGCCAGCAAGCAATGTCTGGAGTCAAGGAGAAAGGGACAGCAGTACGAAATAGCCAATTAAGTCTCCTCTGCTTGCCAGGAGGAGGAAATAGAAATACACGTAAAGCAAAAGTCACAGAGTGACATTTTTTTGTTGTGTTTTCATGCTGTCTGTGTTCCCACAGCACTGCTCATATTGAGGAAGACCAAAATGAGGAGGTGGCTGCCAGGTTAAGCTATAGCTCATCATGGATGAAGTTGAGAGAGGGACACAGAGCCATGTGTCTGCTGCAGGCTGCTGAGGGACACATGACTACAACCACCGCTGTAAAACTATTTCAGACATGATTTTGCCACACAATTAACATTGCTCCTCTAGGGGCTGCATGCTACTTGTCTGCTTCCTAATGCATCCTTGTAAGGGAAAATTCTAGGAAGTTCAAGTATATGGGAATTAGTGTGAAACACACTTCGGCCCTTGGGATTTTTGTCACTTCTATCCAGTAATGGTGTGGCATGTGTAAACACATGCAGAGAAACACGGACACTCTGTGTTCAAGAGCTGCCTTGTTTAAGGTGGAAGAAAGGCCTGGACTCAGCATTTCACAAAACAAAGAAAACAAGATGCAAGCCTCTCATGCTTAAAATATGCTCACTGCCCCCCACTATGTGTGCTTTATCTGTCTTCTTTTGCATATTAAGCCCTTCTACAGCAGCTTTCATACAAGACACATTGAAGACAGTGACATGAGCTAGTGCTGCTCTGCTGGAACCTGGTAAAAATATGAGCAAGAATTGAGCTGGAGAGCCAGGGAGGAAGGACGAGGCGCTGTTCTCTGCTTTAACTATTCATGGTTGTGTAGCACTTCTGAATTGGGTATGACTTCGCATATGACAGCCGTAGCCATCGTCTTCTGTGAGTAACAAATATGGATCAATATTAAATGAACTATTGTCCTGCACTTTATCTATTTTATGGGTTAGACCAACTTATTGTATTTTAATGAAAAATCAAGATAATAAAGCTCATAAATTCATAAAGGGAATAGGATCTGCTGAGCCTCGTATTGAACAAGCTGGATAATTTCATGTGTGGGGTTATTTATCCTCCTGTTCAAGTAATCTTTTTTTTTCTTTCTGCTATTTAAACTAATCAGAGCCATTTCAGGGAAGGAACGGGGTAAAAAGGAAAAGTCCTAAATTCATTTGTCTGGGGCTCTAAGCTCAGTGTCAGGACAGATGCAGTATCAGACAGTTCAGAAAGCTTTTGCACACTATTTTGAAGTTTTTTGCCTGTCATTAAGGATAGCCAGAGTACAGCTGGAGGGCACCTTTCACTGCCTCCTACATGTGCTCAACTTGAATTAACCAGATCACCACATCAAATTCCACGTCCAGCAATATGTGTGTGCAGAGCTGCTAAGGAGGCAGATTTGGGAGTGTCAGGTTTGAATGGCACGTGCATTTGCACATACACAGGGTCCTCAGAGGAGGCAGATCCTGAGAGTTTTCACCCAGATGAGAGGAGGGCTCTGGGGAGTGCCTGATGCCTGTTCTGCAGGGAAACAGGGTGGTGCTGGATGGGTCCTGTCTCAAAGTGTGGCTTGTCCAACTAACTTTTCAAGACTTTTTATCCTAAACTTGCAGCTCTGACATTTCTTCACAGAGAAACAATCAATTTTGAAATAACTTTCATTTTGAAATTAATTTTCATTTTGAATCAATTTGAAACAATGGATCATTTTTAGCAGATCACCTCTGTGTGTGTGTGTGTGTGTGTGTGTGTGTGTGTGTGCAAAAATAAGCAACTTCCACATTAGTTGCAGAGAAGTGAACAAATGAATTACCCGCTGTTTTCAGCCAGTCATGAATAATTCAAATTCCCCTGTGTCAGTGGATCTAATTAGTAATCATCCAAACTATTCTTAAATTATCTAGTTTGGAGTTACTTGCATAGCAACGACATTCATTTCCGATAGTATTATTAATCCATTTGCCAGTGTGAGATTGCCAGGGCAGAGGCAGTGGGAAGCCATACCATCGGTTAATGTTATTAATGTTTCTTTAACAATTAACCTATCCGGTGTTCAGGGACAAACAGCATATGTCACGTAGAGATATTTTTAAAGCTCTGTGGATATGTGCCATGCATCCCGCTGATTCGGCCACCTTGAAACGCAAGGAGCTGTCATTAGCAGAGGCTTGACCCTGAATGTGCAAATTGCGTAGGAGCCAAGAGAAAATATCAAATAATAGAGTTACCAAGTTATCTTAGAAATAGCTGAGGTATGAATCACTCCAAAAAGTGACTTTGCAAATGCAAGGCTCATTGGAACACTTTTCACTGTTTCCCACTTAAGTAATAAGGATCTGTAATTTGTTTTCCATGTTCCTATTTCAAAGATTCCCAAATGCAACCCATCTCTGAAGCCCATGCAAGAGGTCCTTTCCTACTTTGCCTGTCCTGTGAGTCTGCAATCAGTTCTTTTGAAAAGGAAAATGGCAGTTTAGTGTACCTCAAAAAATGGCACAGCTGAAGATGGTCAGGAAGCTGTATATTTTTATTTAGTATAATTCAGTATATAATGAATGTATCATGAGCTTTCCCTGTCCACCAGGTATTCATAGCAAAACACCTGCTCCAGGATTGACCTGTAACTGTGCAAGGTCAGGGTGAGACCTCAGTTTAAGGCAAATAATCCCACAACCATGGCTATGGGAGTTTCATATCTTACTTAGAAACATCTGGCCCTGGTGCTTCTTACAGATGGGATACTGGGTTAGAGGTAGCTTAGATCACATGAAAACATGTCCCCAGACTTTATTGTTTTTAAAGGGCCCTTTAAAGTTACTGATCCAACATTCCCTTCTAATATATCCTACCAGAAAGGCACTGCCAGTATCAAAAGGTAGCGGTTTGTCCCACAGATAAGCCCTGGTTCTCAGTCAAGCAGCATGTGGGTCCCTGGGTATATCCTTGTCTCAGCCCAGTTCCCTGGATAAATCAATTAAATAGCAGGAGGGTTGTGCATGGGGCAGCTCCCAGCCCTACCTAAGGAACGGACTAAGGAAGCCACTCTGCTGCCATAGCTGCAAATAGAGGCAACCTACACATTTCATACTTTCTACATAATGTTAAAGGGAGTTAGCTCATTTTGAAACAAAATCTTTCTTCCTCAGTCACTTTGGGGGCTTCACTGGAAACTGATATTTGCAAGCAAACTACATAAAATACTTTTAAACCCACTAAAACCTAATATTCAAAAGACAAAGGAGAATTGAATTTTTACCAGTCCAGGACAATCAAAGAGACCTGTCATTATTTAGAATTGTTTACTGATTAGCGCAATATGTTGTGCTAGAGCTGACCATGTGGAAAAGTTCTGGATGATAAAATAACATGGGAGAGAGCACAAGACATTTTTTATTAACTAAAAAAGTAAATACATTGATGCCACCAAAGGAAAAGAATAAAGTTGTAAACATTTTTCCCAGACTTCAGCTAACAGCAGGAGTTTACAGTTTTTCTGCAGTGGCCAAGTATAATAAAATTGATCTGTTGACTATACAGATCCATAAAATAGTTTACGCAGAGTTATAGTTATTGCCAGTTGGATCAGAAACAAAATTCTTCTGAAGGAAAGTGGCCTTATAAACATCCTTTTTCCATTACACATCATGGTAACTGCACAGTAAATGAGGTCCAGGTTTCCTCAGAATTTGGCACTTTGGGTCATTCTGCATTTAAACAGCGCTCAAGGACCAAGTACAGGAAAATGGGTGAGCTGAAAAGGACTGAAAAATCCTTAGACATTCTTCCCCTCACAGTAAATTCAGATTGTGGACCTTCCGTGGGCATTGAAACTGCTGTGGCAGAGGAAACTAGTTTGTAGAGCACTTTGAAGACAAGTATAAGTTTTTTTTTGTCAGGGAAGGCAATGACAGATGCTCTCTCCTAACCACACGAAGACAAAAGGGCAGAAAACTGCAGGAGCAAACAGCTTATCCCACCATCAGCACCAGTGTCCAAAATTAGCAGTGGTGTTTAGCCTCCAAATCTTTTTGACCTCAATCTGAATCAAAAGTTCTTCTCAGAACAGTGTCCCTCAGACAAACCCCACCAGACCAGGCTTTTAACATTGTTCATTGTTATGTGTTGTCATCAATTGAGGTCTACTATTTGGGACATATTAATTAAAACCCAAAGAGAAATCTTTAAAAAGTCTCACTTAAAAAACTCATTAGCATCCAAACTTTCATGATATACGGATCATAATCTTGATCCAGGAATCTTGATCTGCAGATGGAAACCCAAGTGGGTGGGGAATCAAGGAGCTCTTCTAATAAAATCTGGGTGAAAGGGACATTGGGCACAGAAAAGAAGGGCTACCTTCTCTCGGGACTACAAATCCATCCCTATAACAGATCCTATCTCCATTGCACATGCAAAGGACCTGCAGAAGGCAAATGCAGAACAAGAAACTGAACCCAAAGCTCCAAAATGGCTGGCTAATGCCCTAACCACTGGAGTAGCCAATACATTACTGCAAGCCTCTTTTCCCCAGCATCAGTCTCAGTGTGACTAAAGAAATTCAGTGTATAAAATATGCAAAAACATTATTCATTATTTCACAACGCAGTGTACACAAAATCCTCCCCAACGCACCAGCATTTAGTTTGAAATATGCCAAGGTTAATAGCTATAATGTAAAATCGTTATCTGCTGCAGAGTATTAATTAGAGGCCTCATGCACAATGCATTAACAATTTGCATGCAAAGAGCGCTGCAGTGGTTCTCCGCAGGAGGCTGGGAGCATGTTAGAGCCCTTGGAGAGCTGGAAGACTTCAGGGAAAGCCTCGCACTGAGCTATCTTGAAGCCCAAAGCAGGGCTCTAAGACAGTGCCAGACACTTCTCTCCTGCTCTGTGCAGTTTTTCTGGTAAACACTGCATTTCTGGTCAGACAAAATCCACTCATTTGCACTCCTCTTGGTGCAGAGGAGCCCTCCAGGCACTGGGGATGTATCTCAGCATCAGCCACCACAGGCAGCTTTCTTCCAAATTGTGCCAGGCACCTTCCAAAGCTCCCTGACATGAAACTGTTCTGCCTTGCAAGTCCTGCAAGTTTTCTTTAAGACTGTTATTCTGATGCAGAAAATGTCTGATCTGTTTAACACTACTATTAACAGTCAGCCAGTCTTCAAGCCCCTCAGGTCAGTGATTCAGCAGAAGCCACTTCCACAAGTCTGAGAGAAAGACAAAACCCAAAAATTCTGCCATTTTTGTGAATTTTATAACTTTGGAGGGCCTCACTCTCCCATACATGACACTTGAATACTCAGCCTTGCAGGATAGCTCTAGGACAAAGCATCAAAACTCTCGCCAAGGACATGAAACTTGTTCAGCTGCAGCAAAGGAGCACATTCCTCCTTGCAAACACTCACAGAGAGTGCATGGACAATCCTGTACTGATTGACCGTAGTATCAGATCTTTTTTCTCATCTGTATCTTTCCCATTGTTTTTCTGTAGAGATCACTGGTTTGGTTTTTGGAGACTGTTTTCCTTCAAAAGTCAACATAATCAAAACTATTTTTCCAAACAGATGTTTTCCACATCCCAAATAGCAAATATGGTTCTAAGCAACCACAACACACAATTAGATGTATCAAGCAGTGTGCACAGATTTTTACAAAGTCTTGGTGAGATCACAAAACCACAAGTAAAGACGCTTGGTGGGACTGTGCGAGCCATCATGCACACCCTTTCCCCCCAAGGCAAGCTGATCTTGATTCCAGGGGCTGATACACACACTCATGCAGAAGAACACACACACACCGACAGAAGACCTTTGACCTCATGGACTTTCTATCAGACTGGCTAAGAAACCTGGGAAAGGTGTTCCTATAGAAGAAAAAAAACCCTTCCTTACTTTTCATCCTGGAGGAGAAATCAAGATTCCTTATCTCAGACAGCTTTCATCTGAAACGAAAAGGTGCTGTCCTAGCAATTTGCACATATTCTTTGCTATCTTCCAGCTAAAATACTACAGACATTATGATGTCTGTAGACAGACTTATGATTTGGCTGTGGCATATCTGAGTGTCTTATTAATGTGATGTGTCACCAAGCCAGTGTTTAAGATATCGGTCTTTTTACAAAGACTGTTATCTTGCTGCTGAACTCCAGATATGGCTGTGTGACTTGCAAATTTCTGGGTATAGTCCATGATGCAAAATTGCTCTAGAAAATTCCTGCTCTAATCAGACCTGGATTTTATACAAGGACAAAGCCATTTTCTTCTGGCATTTTTCGGCTAACTTATGAGAGAGCTCACTCATGCTACAGCATGTGCCAGGATGTTTGCAAATGGTGCTGGCAAAGTTCAATGACTCCAAGGTTTCCACAATGCCAGGAGTGAGCTGTCCATGAGTTTTAAGATGGATCTTGATAGCCATATAGACAGGATTGTGCAACAGGGTTGTAAGCAGTTAGGGGAAATAAATCACGACCACCCCTCAGCCCTATTCCCCAAGGGGATTGAGTTTTTATCAGAGCACTAGGAAGATAACACCAAATGTCAGGTGTATCCTGCTCCTGGCAGGTGCTAAAAGATATTCAATCAAATGCTTCCCCCTCACTTTTATTTTTCACTAGAGCTCCCTCTTGGGCTCCTTTTGGAGCTTCTTTTCCTACCCAGTCAAAACCTGCAGGAGAGCAAGCATTGGTGAGGCTTCGGCCAGGGCTCAGATGGCTGTGGGCTGAGACTCCAGCTTTGGAGGACTGATGAGAAAGCAGGAAAAACAAATCTCTGTGTGTAGATGCTGTCTATCTCCTCACCTGCTAAGCAATGACTATTCAGGGAACACTTCGGCTTTTTAAAGATTTCTTTTCTTTTTTTTTTAATAACATACAGATTTTCTGTGTTTCAAATTACTCCCATTCACTTTTCTTTCATTTTGTTTTCTCTTGTTTACAGCTTATTTAGTACAGGGAAAGCACTAGACATGCAGCAAAGCCATCAATGGCCTCATATCCTTGAACCTTATGAAAAGGAAAGTGGTGACTCAATGACAAAACCCACTCCGTGACAAAACCCTGCCCCTGTCCCTCTCTGGGCCATGACTCCCTACTGCACCCTTTTTCACCTTGTATTAGTCAGCATTCTCAGACTTCAAAGTGATATCTTTGATCCTCTCAACCTTTTCCTGCCATATGCTTCCATCACCATTCAAAAATGAGGCACAAGATGAAAGGTGTGAAGATGAAAGAGCAGGAGACAGAGCTCAGTCCCTAAGCAAAAGTGGAATGCAGCAGAAAACCAGACCACAGCCATTGGTACAGGCATGAGCAGAAAACACAACTTGCTCCCAGCAAGAAGCCACTTTGCTGCAAGCAGTTTTTAAACATGTTGGGAAGGCATGCAAGCAACAGAGCTCTGCCAGCTGATGCTCCCCTGCTCTGACCCACCAGGGTCACGTCAGGGAAATAACAAGGAGCAAATCTGCATGAGGAACAAAGTGCCACAACACCCTCACAGCCACAAAGGTTGATCCTAAAAACTGCATACGCATAGGTCCTGATGAAGTTCACGAGTGTCACACAATTCCCACAAACTAAAGGCTTTTGCAAGCTCTCACACCATTTTTAGAGTCTCTGAAGGAAAGTTCCTTCCAAAATTCCCAAAACAGTAACAGGAAAGTTCAAAAAATGCAATCAGAGTTCCCTGGAGCGCATAATACTTTTTTTAGACAAAAGCTTTCAGAAACAGAAGCCTCAAATGAAGTTTCACATCTAAATAACAGGCCTTCCCTTCCTTTCAACAGCACTAGTCACTGCTGGGAGCTCTGCATAATTTTGTGAAATCAAGCATCATGATGAATTGCTTGAATATACTCATTTTTATACTGAGAATCTATTCACTTTGCTGAATTCTGCTCTCATTTCTACCGGGGTTACTTGAAATAATGAAGTCACCTCTTTTATCTGGGTAAGTTCATGGTTGTCTGGCGGACCTTTTTGAATAACAGATAGTCAAACATCTCTTTTTACAGAAATAGGATTTTTCTTTAGCATTTAAATATACAAAACATAGATTTTATTTTTTTTAAATGACCTTGCAAATTGTGTTTGTAGTGTCAGGCTTTTGTCTGCATGAAACTTTTGATAATTCCTTTTAGTCACATAACTATTTTGATGACAAAAATATTTTGAGATAACCATTTTAATGATGTTATCAGTAAAAAAAAAGCTTTTTCAAAATCTTACCATTTCCTGACAAATTTGGGCAACAAACTGCTTAACTATTTGAAGTGCTGCAGCTTGCTTTAAAATACTTCCCCTGTCCGGTCTGTGCTTAGATGTCTTATTACATCTCTGACCTAAGATCACAGCAAAGAGGAAACTTCAGATTTTCCCTGTTTCACAAGAAAAAATAAATGAGAGGACAGCAACCCTGGCAAGCCCTGAAGGACAGAACAATTGGATTCAATATTGTGACCCCAATGGCTATTTGATTGTGTGAATATCTGTGCCCCCAAAACCCACTGCAAAGGCATTCCAGATTTACATATTTATTTTGCAGGGGGTGGGTTGACAGTATTACCTTGGGCTTTTTTTTTTTAATTTTTATGTGTGGATTCCTACATTAAACATATGAAAAATATACCAGCACATCCAGAAAAGGCCTGTGAAGCTGAAGAGTTGAGAGAAGAGCCTTTCTGGAAGGAGCTGATCCATTAAAGCAACCCTCTACACTCTGTCCAAGCTTTGTAAAACTACCTGGGTCAGTGATAATTATCATCAAAGTAAATTATATTCCCTGTCATGTCATATCACAATTAACCAAGCAGCCATAATCATCATCTATCTTGCAAAGCCCCTGAGTAGGCAGTTTGCTATCTGCTGTTGGGAGATAAGATAGATGCCCACACAGCTGTGAGAAATGCCCTATTTCCTGGCTACACACAATCCACTTCAAAGGCAATAAATGTCCAGCAGTGTGTTATTCTGCTCTCTGCCATAACCCTCCTCTTCCTGCAAACTGACTATCAAAGGCACTCTGCCTTTCTCCTGGCAGCAATCTCGTTTATCCACTTGTCCATCATTTCTCCAAGTGTGGGCATGCAGTAGGAGATACAGAATGCCTATCTGCACTTGGAGAAATCAAGCACCAGCAGATAGATGTATCCCTCATAGGCGTGGCCATTGGGATTAATCAGCAAAGGCAAGAGATGGCAAAGCAGAGAAGACTCTCTGGTGCATAAAAAGCACCCTTAGCCATAGAGGGTGCCTCCCTGCTTCAGTGCACCTCCACTTACACCTCCATGAGCCCGAAGTCTCTAAACACACCAGATTTCCTTCAGTGTATTCTTGTACCTCTCTCTACCTTGGCTGCCACCTGGCTTCCGAAAATCAGAGCTACTGACATCAAAATGTTTATAACCAACCTATAGAACAACTCCCATCAACAGCTAGTCAACCCAGAGTCATCCTTTCACTGCTCATAAACAGCGTCAATGAAAGCAAGAATAAAATCTCACAAATGGTAAATTTTATAAATACTTTTGATCATTACTCACTGGCTTCATAAATCTCTCACACATTAGACAGTCAGACTAAGAGGACACAGAAATTTTGCTCTTATTGCCATAAATCTTTCTCATGTTCTTTCTATGGTTATAATAATAGAAATTTATTGTTGCTTTAGTTTCCTCCCATATTCTGTGTAATTAATCTCGATGTGTTGCCTTGTACATCAAGAGACAGTACATTTTGTGCCTGCCCATTTGTATTTTTTCAACAGCAAGTCCCATCTGAGTTAATATATTGTTTTATATTATATATAACCACTGACCATAACTCAGAACACAACACATTTTCATTTTGTTGCCCCATTATTTCTGCAGTAAGTCGATACGATATGAGGTGAAGCGTGCCTTGCTCAGCACTTATTGATCTCTCTGTTTGCTCATTGCTTACATCAAAACACCACTTGTCAGCTCTGCTCTGTTATGATTATCTTATCACACAGGAAGTGACAGCCTCAAAGACTAAATGCTAGGCAACATCCAAGGTCAAGTGACACCAAAAACCAGCCCAAATGCTTTTGAGCAAGGCAAAGATCAGCATCTAGCACTTCAGGATCAAGTCTCCTTTTTACGCAGGACACCTCCTCATTGCAATCAGGAAAAGCAACTATTGCAGCCAGAGGAACACTTCAAACAGCTCTTGCAGCACTGAGGCTCAATGTAGGCAGGTGGTAGAATCACAGTACTGCAAAATGAGAGGAACCCCATGGATCACAAATGACAAGACAAACTGTCGTAATTTTTTGGTTGAAAAGAGAGTTTGGAGTAACGCCTTTGGTTTGGAGTACCCAAAGGTTGTCCATCTTCCTATAAGGGATGCTGAATTCATGGGAGATTCCAATGGAGTAGAAATGTTGTGCATTGTTTTGGACTTTTTACTTCCTCGGCAAGTGCTTTGCACACCAGAAAAGCACAACCCTGCTTGTTGAGGACACTTAGATAGTTGTGTATCAATGTAGCAGATCAATAACACTTTGGACCAGCACCAAACGTCCCACATGTCACTACTTTGCATATTCAATGCACCAAAATGGTGAATGGTTTATCCATCTTGCCCTGGTATCGTGTGATGACACATAAACAACAAAAATCACAGCCCCCTCTTTCCTGCCTGTTTCTCTGTCCTCTGCAAACTTCGGCTCTCAAGAGGTTTGAAATATACATTTGGCAAGGCAACTCTGCTCTTTCATAACATGCAGCAGGGCAGTGCCTGAATAAATGAATATGATTAGTGTACCCTTGCTTAAAGGATCAATCACTTTGCCTATGTAAAAGGGAGCTGCAAGAGACAGATGTGAAATGCCAATGTGCGGATGCATTTTGGAGTTTGTCAGCAGAGGGAAAAGTAGGGCTGTGAGTGACAGCAGAGCTTCTTGAGGATTTGGGTCATGTTGTTTTAAAATTCCAGACAGGAAAGATTAAAATTTATGGCTGGATTACTGATTGATTGAAATAATGTACCCTCTTTTCTGGACAATGGCAAAGGCCCAGTAGCAACCTCTACTGTACAGTTGTGCTTCTACATGAGGGTCACAGTTTTAAGCAAACAGATTTCCTGAACTTGGACATGTGCATAGGGGTGAGCCTCTGCAGAGAGAAACTTACTACAAGGTGGTTCAGAGCTAAGAGAACCCGAAGTACCCCCTGACACAGAGACATTCTAGAGCATTGTGCAGTTGCAGTGTGCAGAAAAGGTGAAAACCCCACCACAGAATGTGGATATTACTCATTACCAAATTATCATCTGCTTCAATCCCGTGCTTTGGAGGCACTAGGCAGGATCAAGAGGTGATGCCAACCACCATAAGCACCCAAGAACCACAACAGAGGGGTCACAAACCCTTGCACACTCTGCTAAACACCTTCTCTTTTTTTGCCATCTCTTCTATGTGGAAAAACACGTAGAAGACTTTCTGGAATGACAGCCAGGGTTGGCATGAAATAGCTTGGGGTACACATTCACCATGTGAGGCTCCTTGGACTATGTCAGGGAGCAATGTGGAGCATATAACTTCTGCTTCTCTCAGCACAAGGCTGCAAACCAAGTTTAGAGTAACTCATTTACACTGTACAATGCCAGCACCCAGGAACTCAAAAGTCCACATAAATACAGACCCAAATTATTTCTGGTAACATGCTTATAAAGAGGAACTGAAGAGCATTTCCATGCTCTGCATGGTTTGCATTACCGGTGTGGGTTTTTAAATAATGTAATCCAACACATTACACCTAAATCTGATGAGGAAACAGCTGACTAGAGCTGACTTGTGTACTCTGATTTACAACTGTTTGATTTCACTTTCCTGTGCTGGATTTCTAATTGCAACCTATCCTGTCCAAGTTGCAGCCTACACGCCACTCACTGTTGGTTACTGAGCAAGGGAGACTCACACCCCTTTCCTCACCTGCTCTGAGGCCTGATCCTGCCCTTACAGAAAAGCCCACTTGTGGCCTATACAACACTATGCTTTTCCCTTTGATGCACAGTTTTCCTACCATGTCACTGCCTTAAACTTCCCAGCTTCAACTTTTGAGTTTCTCATTTTTGAGATTCCTCATTCTCTATCACATGGTCTTTGACTTCAAGGCTCCCAAAAGCGCCAGCAGCAATCCCCTACTGCAGTTTGCAGAAAACATGGGCAGCATCCTTTGAACACACTTCTCCACCAGAACAACGAGGGGCTGTTGGCACTAAGCTACTCGCATTGTGTGATGTTTCCATCCCCTGGGACGATGGAAGGGAAAGGTGCTAATGATACAATGTCCATTTTGCAGCTGTGATGTACTTCCAGAGGGAGGCAATCTAATTGGTACCATATTAGTTTAACAGCAAAATCAGTGACAGGAACACCCATGCTGAAGTGCTCAGTCATTTGGTGACAGTTCATATGAGCTGTGGTGGCTGGGCTCATTGCTGTGAACCCTGAGAAAATTAGATAGAGGTGAGCTAAGTAAGAGGAAATCCTGAACTAAACAGAAGCCTGTGTGGATCCCAGAAAAGCCCAATAAATCTTCTGTCTTATTCCTCATCTATTGGGATGATTTTTTTTTCAAAACCTGCAGCTCAGGATCTCTGATCTAAAAACTTCACTTCTCAAAGTCCTGAGGAAGCTCAAATATGGTCTGGGGGGTCTCCAGTAAAAGTGATCTCGTATGTAAATCAGTGTGAGGCATACCAGGGTGCACCAGCCACTGTGAGTCTGCTGATATCCTTTGGTTCTGTAGCCCTTGGCATCATCTGTGCAATAGGAGCACCTCCAGCCTCCTGGCTCTGATGACACTGAAAGGGTCAGAAACCACAGCCCAGCTGACAGAGTGCAGCTGAGCCTCCATTTGAATACTCACAAGGGAAAAAAAGGGGGGAAACAGCTCTTCTATTCAGTTCATTCCTTCTATTATTCTTCTTTGCACATGCTGCGTTTGTTTTTGTCATTAGGTTTCCAGTGTCCCTAATAAGATATTAATGAGATGCTAATTCAACATGCAAATTACAGGAGACTGGCATGGCAAGATTGCTATATTTAGAGCCAGAGCAGGATTTTAATGGCTGTCTTCACCCATCTTGTGCCTTTTGTCAATTGCTTTCTTACTCCAGTGAGCAGTCTCACATCCCTGAAGTGTCTAGGTGACCTTGGAGGTTGGGAAAGAGACAAAAAATCTGGACTATATTTCCATAGTAGTAATGAGAAAATCTCACTATATTTCAAAGACACTGTCAAAAGGAAGCCCTCTTCTTTGAAAAAAAAAAATTAAAAAAAGAAAAACCTTGGAGCTTTGCCCGTTCAGGTGCAAGAGCAAGGGGAAGGGAGAAATGAGATGCTCGTTGCCACATTTGCAGAGTTCAGGAATTATGCCAGGATCCAGGTGTGACTCCATCACACAGCCTGGTCTGGAGGAGTGGGAGAGAGGAGAGGGTTTTACATACGTCCTGTAGTCCAGCACACACAGCGTGACCTGTCCCATGGCCTGAGGCACAGACAGGGGCTCTGCTCCTCCATCCATAGACACAGTGGGGCTGTGAGGTGTCTGCCTTGTGCTCACAGCAAGCACACCACTCATTTGCACTCCTAAAATGAATGCTGTTGAAAATGTTCACTTAAGAAAGCAAGCCGAGTGCTCAGGTATTGAAGGATCCTAAGTACTCAGGATGACACCATCCATTCCTACCACCTTTGCATGCCCATGACATTCATCTCTCGCAGTCGGTGTGAAAGAGCACGTTCTCACACCGAACACGAGGGCCAGCTCTGCGAGTCACACCAGAACTCGAGGCTTCTATTTTGTCACCCAGAAACTGAGAATAAGGATACAGTCTTCTATTTACAGATGTTGTAGCACCACAGACTACATGAAGAGATTTTTAAACACACTGCCTTTAAAGGTGCTTAAGCCTGAGAGAAGACCTAGGTAGTACAAGCAACATGTCCTTTCTTGCCAGAAGCTGATACCAAGCACCCCACTTCAGAGGTTATCATGAGAGGCTTACCTCTTTAGAAGCTCAATAACCATGTCCCATTGCAGTTTAGGGTCAGTTTTCAGAGTGCTGGGTCACCCCTTCCTGAAGCAACTGAATTCTGCTTCTGATCACACCAAGGACCAAATCCTTCAAACTACCAACTCTGGAATACTTTTAAGAAGAAATTGATTTTTTAATTATTATTCTTATTACTGAAAGGTGCCAGCAGCAAGCTCACCATCTCATTTGCTGTCACCATGTTATCATGTGCATATCAGATGCCCCCATCTTCATGACAAGTGCACACCCACTCCCTGCCAACAGTCAGTCCCACTCACAGAGAACCTTTTGTGTGCTTCTCAAAAGCCTAAAACATCTTTTTTCAGTCTGTACACACACATGTAAAGGGTCTGGCTTACAAAGTTACCAAGTCCCCCAAACTGCACTCTCAGGTTGTGGAAACCAGTCACAGCCCCTGAACCACATATCTGCTTGGTTAGGCATTGCCTCATTCAGTATTTGCAACTTCGTGTACCAGCCTTCTGGCTCACAAACTGCATTTTTTGTGTCACTCTATTTTTAGATATTACCCTGAATTTCTGGCTGGACCTTTGCTTGCAGACAGATGGCCCCATGGCTCTGATGCTTCTTACAGGTTTTGATCATTTGCATCAGCTGAGAAACTGGCTCCTATTTTATGGATTTTTTTTCCCCTCCGAATCATGGTCTCTAGACTAAAATGGTACCAAAATCTCTGCAGACTTCTCCCTCCCCCAGTGGTTTCAGCTGTTTTTATTGCTCTGAGGCACCAGACAGTTTTGTTAATAACAGTAAATCCTTTTAGCCTCTGGTTAGTGCAGGTTCTGTTGTGATTGACAAGGTAATAAAAGTGTTAATGAGAGAAACTGGCACAGCCAGAGATCAATAGTTGCCAATAAGAAAAACAATTCTGATACTTAATTTTGTAGAATTCCCCCAAAGCGGTTGAAAATACATCACAATCGGTCTATTTTATTGTTTAATAGATGTTCTCTCCCTGGTGGTCTCAGATAGAGATCAAATTAACTGGAGATTGGGTGAAATGGCAAAGAAGGGAGGAGGATTCTTGTTCCTCCCAAGTTTGCAGGACTGTTGGGACATGGAGCTCTAGGGCAAAGCCATTTCTGAAATAAATGTGTTTGGGGCTACCTTTCCCATCCAGATGATTTCCCAAATTACTCCTTTCTGCACATTTTTCCTGCAATACAAACACAAAGAGGGGAAATAGCACGCAATGACAGCTGCAGTGCCAGTGGTCACTTCAAGGTTATGGCCAGAAGATCAACCATAATCAAAATGCAGATAAAATGGTGCTGCCCCAAAGGGCAAAGATACAGGT
This sequence comes from Drymodes brunneopygia, assembly GCA_013400955.1. Taxonomy (NCBI): domain Eukaryota; kingdom Metazoa; phylum Chordata; class Aves; order Passeriformes; family Petroicidae; genus Drymodes; species Drymodes brunneopygia. The sequence goes on along the minus strand of VZTZ01035714.1, from coordinate 346,201 downwards.
ATGCTGGGAAAATGCCCTTTGAAATAGAAACAATTTTAAAATTAGTGCCAACCTGGGTTTCTGAGAGCTAATCAGAGTGGCAAAAGCAGATAAAGTGCATACAACTTGTACCACAGATTAACATCAGTTTCTTGCTAACAGGCTCCCATACACAGCACACCCCGTGTGGCCCTAAACACCCTGTAACACCCTAAATCTCCTCTCACAAATCTGTCTGGTGCCAGATGCATATAAAAGCCTAATCTCATTTCAAGGGCAGCTGTTAAACTTGGGAGAATGTGTGCTGGCAGTAGGAAGCACTGCCAAACTGGAAATGCAGTGAGGGGAGGGAAACAATTTCAAGGGGAGCACAGAAAGGCTGTAAGTCAAATAGAAGAGAAACTTCTCTGCATTCATGTAAGTATGGAGAAGGGGAGAAGGACCAGTCTTTAACAACACAAAAATGACTGTGAATACATTATCCAGAGGCTGGTTGGATTATGCATGGATGGTAAGACTCTTTGGGCAGCTTAACAACAACAGCTTGTGCGGTCCCACTGGTTGTGCACAGAGAGTACCAGCAAAGTCAAAGTGAAAGACGAAAGCCCTCTTTACATGGGCTGTGCTCATGGGGGATGCCACTGTGAAAAGCCTTCTGAGGAAGGACAAAGAAATCACTGGCTTCAGTTCTGACAGCAATTATTTTTGATATATATACATTATTATCTGACACAAAATTTCCATTTCTACCCCTGCATTATGAGGGGTTCAAGGCATTTTGCTGAACTGTGGAACACAGAGGGGCAGCAGAGAACACTGGTGCAGGGCTGGCTTTGGATTCTAAGCCCACCAGTCAACAAAATTGGTGGCAAAACTTTACCTACCTTGACAAACAGCAGAGCCTGGGCAAAGTTGAAGGCTTTTAGAAATAACTTCACCTCTTTTTTATGTGCAGGAATGATACACAGGCTCTAATGTAGATTCTTCTAGTATTACATCTCACAGGTGTTGGTGGACCTTAGGGCAGGCATGGGGAGCCTGGCAAATGCAGATGCTCTCACTTTACATCGGGAAAGTTCTGCACAGTGATAAACCCAGGCTAATTCAGCTACACAGTTATGCAGACAGCAGCATACCAGAGGAGTGCTCTTTCCTGAAAGTTTTGGTGGGAGCTCAAAGATGCTGTGAGCCACACTCTCAGCTGGCAGGAAAGGAGTCGTGAGTGAATTTTCCAGCATGGGCCCTTAAGTTTTTGACTAAAACCGTATGGAGCCAATTGGCAGGTCCAGTAGGGCACACAAGGTCTCCAAATGCAGACTCTGACTAGGCAAGTATAGATTTCTGGGGAGCAAATACAACTATAGTAGAGCCAAAAAGGCCATGTAGATCCAAATCTGTTCTTCCTTGCTCCTCCCATCCCATAGCATAATTAAACATATTCCTGCCTGTAAAGAGAGGGGAATAATTGGAATCAAAGAGCATGAAGGGAGAGATCAGCATGAAAGGATACCCAGATGAAGCCAAGGGGTTTGGCTTATCCCTTTGGCTTTATCCCCCTTTTCTCATCCCGTCTGTATTAATGTGGTGCTAAAACCTTATTGTCTGACTGCATTATTATTAATGACAACTGGTACCCCAGAGGTCAGGGTGGCACTGCAGCTTGCCATTCACTTTAATTATCGATGCACATCACCGGCTTCAGAAATAAGAAGAGATAAGATGAGGATTACTGAATCCCATCTTATACTGTGTGTTATCATACACTCTACATCCTGATCGGCTCCTATCAGCTTTTCTCAGCTCACTGCAGGAAGGGAGGGAAAAAGCAAGGTTTTCTCTTTATGTTTTCATTTTGCCCACATCTTTACAAATTTGGCCAAAACAAATTCCAACCATCACATTAATGGCTATATCTGCCCAGTGACTTTGCTCACGGCCACAACATTTAGGTATTTAGCTCTTTGGATATCCAAATATGAAGGTATTTAACTCTTTAGAAACACAAATATTTAGATGTATCTGCAGTAGTTGTTGTATTTCAGGACTATCACTGAGACAGACACAGGTATGTGGCTTAGTCTCATTTGGTGGGAACAGATCAGACTAAAGAGAACTTAAAGATGTATATGAAATTCACCATTCTCTGATAAAACACCATTCACTGTCATTTTACCCAGATCCAACACTGAGCTAAGCAAGCTGAATCAAAACAGGGGAGGGGATGAGTTTTTCAAACAACAAAAAGAATTAATAATATCTCAAGTGTATGAAGTATTTTTCCAGCAGAGTCCTTCCAACCCAAAGAGCCATCTCTTACACGGCATATTCAAAGAGAGAGAATTGCTGGGTGAAAAAAATTCACAGATTCTCTGCATCTGCAGAGAGTCCCCTCCACATATTGGACATTCCACTAAAATAGTATTAATGTATTATTCATAGAAATGTATGCAAAAGCCAAACAAGAAGAGCTATCCATACGCACTAAGTACCCATGGTAGTTTTGAAAGGCAGCTCAGAAGAAATGGTAGCCTTTTATCTAACCTGTCATTTGCAAGCCATGTAGCTCAGCTCTCAAGTTCCAACAGATTGCACGCTCCCAAACATAATTCATCATGTTTGTTGGTGATAAAACAAGTCTAGGAGAAAGGGAGTTGGAATAAAGCTTCCTGTGGGAAACACTGCCCACTCCAATATACAGCTTTTCCCCATCTTCATGCAAGGCACAGGTAACCTTGTTAGCATTTCTTTATATACCTCCAACTACAATCATGAGGTAGGTAGACCTGCCACGTGAGTTAAAGAAAAGGTCTTTGGCAACCCCCTTTCTGAACTGAAGCAATGAAATATATATATTTATATATATATGTATATATATACACACCAGCTTAGTTTTCCTCCCTTTCAAAGCATGATGATTACCTCTCACAGATGCAATGACAAGAGGTGCCTTTGGCAATCCCATGGTCCCCTTTTCCTTCTGAGAACTGTCAGAATGAAGGGGAAGAAAAGCCCAGAAGCCTTTTTTAGCGTCCTTATTTTTCTTTGTCACATCATTAAGGGTTCAATGAATCTCCAATTAAATTTCCCTGACTGCTGTCACCATTTTGATTGATAGGTGTCCTTGGATCAACCTCAGTAGGGCATGTTGTCGCACCAAACCCCCCCTTCCCACTCACCATCCATTATCAGCCCCTTGTCATCATTACCTTCACATGTCAGTTCATTTACCACAGAAACAGTGTCACCAACCGATAGGGGAAACAGAACAACATTTGTTACAAATAGGGAAAAGTGTTAATAAATCAGGTTGGGCTTCAGCCTGAAACTCATGGAGAAATAGTATATCTCCAGTGTGCTTGTTCACCAGTTGCCTTTATATAAAACTGAACAAAACACACACACACACACAAAAATAGTTTTTCTCAGAAGGAACAAACAAACAGGGCAGAGCTGTATGCAGATAAAGCTAAAACAGGTTTTATAGCTTTGGACTTTCTTTATTTTGAACCCCAAAGAAATCTGGATCCTTGAGTTAACTTCAAAACCCTGTCACACTAATAATTTAAGCTACAGAAGTTAAGAGTCTTTGCTACTGATGCTGTCTGGAGATTTTCTACCAAAACAGATTTTCATCAGAAAGCAAACCCTTCATCAAAATTAAAGCCATTATTATTAAAGGGTCACTTGTGATGAACTCCTGATTGCAAAAAAAAAATCTGGAAGAAGAGAACGGGATATTTTAAGCTTCTTGAAACCTCATCATTTTTTACTTCATCTGTTTACAGACTTTATAATAAAAAGGTATCATTAAAAATGAAATGTACAAAGTACAAATATAAAATTTTTAATTTGTGAAAAAAGTATTTAAATTTAGTTTAAATTTAAATCTGATTCAAAAGTTACATAAAAATTTTCTTCTGACTTTTGCAGCTTTGGGACAGAATTTGGCTCTAGCTGGGAACTCCTCTGAAACTCAGAGTATCTACATGGGGTGAGAGCACCATTCTGTGTTTGGCACCAGTGCAAGGAGCTGTGCACACAGATTTCACATTACATATTAACAGTCCCACTGACCTAGCTAGGATAATAGCCAGGTTTTTGTTCCCTGTTTTTCCAGCATCTTGTGGAGTGACAGACATGCCTGTCCCTGCTGTGATCTATCATATAAAAAGGTCTTTATGCATTTCACACCAAGGACTGTATCCCCGAGGACTGACACAGAACCACTGCTACAATCCCTCTTCCTTTTTCCTCTGATCACTGTGAAAGGATGGAAACACTCCTAGATGCCCGGCAATTGACAACTCAGCAGGGAAGGCCTGCCCTTCAAAAATAAACGAGTAAAACCAGAACAGGCTTACTAAATTATTTGTAAATGAAACCTAACTGCAAGTGTGCTGCAACACACCATCATCCCCATGGCAGCAACAGCTCCTGGTATGGGAGGCAGCCAGCACACATTGCTCTGAAGCCCTTAGGGTTCGGGGAGCCACAGCTGCCTCTCATTTGTGTGAGTTTCATCCTTTGCTACAGGTTTATCCACTACAGTAAGAGACAGACGTGTCCCTGCAATATACTGGACGGTTTTACCCAAGATCCAGTCTGGTCCTTACCTGCAGTTCTCATGAGCTCCATCTATTCCCAGGAAGACAGCCAACCTAACAACGGGGGAAGACCAGCTCTTCCCCTAGGGAATGTTTGGAAGACCATCTCAGCAATTAAAAAGCTTGGCTGCTATTGAAATTAAGAGGATTAATGCTTTTAAACCCCAGGGATCCCTGGTTCATCAATCCACCAGCACACACTTTTTCCTATCTGCTTATAACTAATTTTAGCTGATGCATCCAGGAGCAGCAGGACAGTGAGTTCATACAGGGCAAGGGCTGCTTGGTGAGCAGAGGCTGCAGGTTTGCAAAGGCCACTCTGGAGCACCACAGCACCCTGCAATTTGCCCTGATTTATTATGCAATTAGCAGTGAGTGTGTCTAGTGCACTACAAGAGACAACACTGGCAGAGATCTGTGTTAAAACTGACTTTGTACTCAAGCACCTTAAAAACTGCACTGGTTTTCTTCATCAATTTGAAAAAGGATTTTGTCTGAAAATGAAGGTAGCATCTACAGATTCTCAGTGCAGAAAATCTCAATTAAAGACCACAAAACTATGAACCATGATTTAAATGGATGACTTTCATGTTGTCTCATTAGACTGAATGCTACAGACACAGAGAAGAGACTTAGTTTACTGTAAAGTGCAAATGCTTACTGTGGAATGGAGATACATAGACAAATCAGGGATGAGGAATTCCTGTGGGAAATCAAGTCATATGGTAGCTATAAAAACCAGACACACATGGAGATGCGAAGGTTTTCAGCACCTTGCATTGACCATGATAAACACCAGGCACACAAGGGCTGGGTGGACCACATGTGGCTGCTCCCCATACCCAGACCAGGTGGCAGAAGATGGGGTGAGCACAACCTTGCAAAAGTCAATGTGATTTCAATTGCCCAATTTTCTCTATACTTGCTTTTGTACAGTTGAAATCATCTGTTTGCGGCAAAACTCTCAACTCCTGGGCCCCTCACAAGTCGGATCAGAAAAATGAGAAAGCCACCCACTGCATTTCTACTGAATATTTGTTTCACTAGTTGCTGCTCACTTGGTGGATAAAGGGGAGATAAGGCAAGATAATTAACTTGAGACTTTTTTGGATGGGTATTCTGAGGTCTCGAAGCATGATCCAGCTCCCATAACCCATTGAATATGCCCCCAAGGCAGCTTCCCTTCCCTCTGCCATTCACAGCAGCATCCCTGTTTCAATTCTTCTGTGCATTATTGAAAGTCTCTAACGTAGCAAATAATGCTGTAGTGTAGAATCACTCCTCTTTGCCTAAAAAAATCTTTTCCTAGCCCTTACAGGAACACAGGTAAAACAAAAGCACAGAGAAAGGAAAAAAAATTAAGTTAATCCTGGAGGAGAGTGTCCAGAGGTGAACTAGAGCCCTTCATCAGCAGGAATGGGATGTAAAGTTGCTCTTGCTATCACAGGAAAAAATTCTGCTGCCATAATGTGTCTTTTTCCAGTATTTGTACATTTCTTCCTCTCCTTGCTAGCAAACTGGGAAGATTAAGATACAGAAATGCCAAGCTGCTAAAAGAGCCAGACCAGACATCAGAGAAATAAAAATGAAATAAAACCCAACTGCACATACCTTTTAGTGATACTGTTTGTTGGAGATGCCTGAATTGCAGTCATAAAAACAGGAAAAGCACCGAAGGGATGGAAGATCTCTCCCCAGCACTGCAGGCCTTAAGCAAACCCCAGGCTGTCCTTGGGCATTGGGTGCTGTACACAATTTCCTCTTGCTTTTTCTCAAGTCACCAGCTTGCCCACATGATGAAGAGTTTACTTAAAAACAAATCAAGCAATCATTGAGCTTTTTTAAGAAAAAAAAAATTAAAAACCAATTACAATTCATGGTCTTAAGACCAAATTTGTCAAGAAAGAGCAGCAAGTGCTTCCCTCCTGTAAAGTCAGGCTGTCACCTCAGGAGAGCCGGCCCCCACACAACAGCCACACCTGGGCCCAGGGACACCTGACCTGAAACAAGGCAGCCTGAAGGAGAAGCTCACCTGGAGGACGTCTTTAGCCAACACCCTGTGGAAAAGCAGCACGTTTGCACTGCCCTGACACCTCCATGCCTGTGGCTCTGTGTCGATGGCAGGCGCCGGCCTGTGAAGAGGAGCTTCCTGCCGAGGTCTGAGGGCTCTGTGGCAGCCCCACACCTGGGCACTGCACAGCCCCCTGGCAGGGCCTCAGAGGGAAATGCATTCAAGAAAGGGCAAAAAGTCGCAGTGAGGAGTGAGGGGGAAAAATGTGGGAATCATCCCTGAAAGCACCGAGAGGAGAGCAAAAGGAGGAAGGGGATAAGGTGATCCCTCTGCAGCCTGTGGAGCAGAAGCCCCATGCCTGAGCTGAGGGGTATTTCCTGCAGCTGTGACTTATTTAAATTTATCGTCATTAAATTATCATTTTTGAGAGATGGAAAACAATTAAAAGATTATTCCTGATGACTAAGCAAGCCTAAGTGCCATGAAAATGAGTTGTTCAGCACCATCACTATCAAAAATGAAGTTCACTTTGGATGGGAAATATGTCTGATGAGCATGGTGAAAAAAAATGGAGAGTTAACTTATGCAAGTGAATAAAATAAGAATTTTCTGACTATCTTTCAGCTGTTTAACAGGGTATCTGCTATCAAATTAAGAAGTGCAAAGGGGAGCAAATCAGAGAGAGAAGAGGTCATGTCAAGTTCAGCATAGTCCAGCTTTCTTGGACCTCACTCAGCTCTGCACAGTTCAAATCACGAAGAGAAAGCATCAGGAACTATTAAAAAAAGAATTGATTGCAAAGGTCTTCTGAAACTATTTCCCAGTATTAGATTGAAAGGAGACTTTATGTTTTTTCCTCATGCACACACCAAACTAAACCAGGAAGAAATTTAAGGGTCTGAAAGCTACAAACAGTGAACAGGGAATTTCTTACCCAGATATGACTGCAGCTGGGCTGGAAACTTTTAGTCTGAGTCCTACCACACATTTCAGAGAGCATAGAGCTTTTCTATGAAGACTTAAGGCAAAATGGGACACACCACATCTCAGTGAGCTGCTTCCAGAGTTAATTCTCTCATTGTTAAAATCTGCCTATTGTTTTGTAGCCTTCAACTTCCAGCCTTCAGATCTCATCGCACCCTTATGTGCTCGACTGAAGAGCTCTTTAGATAAAGAAAACGTGGCTATATTCTGTCTTTGATCAAATCACTTTCTGGTTTTTTCTTTGTCAAATGGAATGAGCAGAGCTTCTGGGCAGCTCCTACATCTTTCATTTTGAAGGGCAATTACAGAAAATGCAAAGTGTTATTCCAGAGGCATCTTCATAGGGGCTTGATACAGACCTTACCCTCTTCACTTTACCTCTTTTAAAAGACTGTCATACAGCAGTACCTTTCTTGAGGACATATAATCACACTTAAAACAGGAGCTGCCCCATATTGGCACAAGAGGCCAGCTATTTTCCAGCTCTGCATCTTACAGTATTTGGGGAACCTCACACACTGAGCAGAAGGAGGTTAACACAGACCAATTAAAATATTCAAATATGTAACACAGAGAATTCTAGTAACTTTAAAGCACTGCTTCAATTAATGTCTGGTTGTTTGGGTTTTTTTCCCTTCACTAACTCACTAGTATTTTTTTCAATAATAACTAAAATGAAGGGTTCCCCCCAGCTGTTCATATGAAGGAAGGCACAGACAGGAACAGTTTGATGTCCATTTCACTGCAATAGTGAGTAAAAAATGCAGATAAAAGAAGATGATGCATAATTATTATCGCCATTAGCACCATCTGTCATCACCCAAATGTGCTGGTGGGTATACTGTTTCTATTTTTTCATATACATATACATACACACACAGACCTGGATATAACCATCCCCAGGGAACAGATTCTTTGGGACAGAGCATCTCTGTATGCTCTGCTACTGCAGCATCACAGTCCCAATTGCCTTGGAGCTGCTGGCTGCTCTTGTAACATACCCACCAGCACTCAGGGGAGACAACAGATGCAAAGCAACCCACGACTCCCAGCCCTTTCGGTCATCTGAGGGGCAGAAGGTCCATAAGGTGACACCAGACTCAGACTTCTCTTTGTAAGCACAAAAACAATGGTTTAAATACATGATATCCAGCTCCTGAAGGGAAAGATCTCCCGTTTTATCCTACTCCCATGATGTCCCCAAGCTGAGCCTTTGAACTAGACTTCTTTCTCCCCATTGTTAAAGAGTCATGACATTTTCTTTATTTAGCACTTGAGGTTTTGTTTAAAAATATTAACCACCTAATTTGTAAATCTTAACCAGCAACAAGAGCCATCTGTGCATATTTATAAAGTACACTGGCTGGAGATACATTAATGATGGAATATGGCACACATGCATATTCCTGCTTGGGATATATTTTTTAAATGCTCTTTTTCTCCAGAGGAGGCAAATGACTAATTGCTTCTGTTGTTTAGGTGCTTGAAGTGGAAAATGGGCATTTCTGCTGTTCTGCCTCCAGTTCCAGGTGTTAAGTCCACACATGTACAATAAACATAAAGTAATCCACAAATGTTTAGACCTTGGCAAATACTCCCTCTCTGCCCTCTTGCCCCTAGGCTAGGACTAATTGCTGCCTGCATGTGTATGTCAAACTGTCCCAGATGTTTTATGATTTACTCTTGCAAAATGAAAATCAATCCGAAAACATGTGAATGAATCCAAGGTTAATCATACTTCTGCTACTGACTCCAACTTCCCTGCTGCACACCTTCAAAAATAGGGGCACTGCCCATGTTTTATCCTCATCAAAAAACAAATTTAGCTTCCTACAGAGAACCAAGTCGGCTCTTGGACTTTAAATGACCAAAGACTAACCATAATGCTGCAAAAACATCTTACTATGCTGAATCGCCACAAAGTTTCCACATGCTACAGTCCTGCTCTGCATACTGGAAAAATCAAGGCCAAGCCACTGGATTTCTGCTCACATAGAATCCTAATAACAACCTCAAACCAGGAGTACCTCACCCATTTCCCTTGGGCTTGCTCCAAGGCCTCTTGTATCCTGGGAATTCATGCCAAAAGCAATGGGAACTGTTGCTGAGAGAGATGTGGTCACAGACCTTGTCTTCATGTGGTGAATCTGAACCCCTTCACTGAGCAATCCCAACACCCAGAAAGAGCATTGCTGAGTCTCCTTCCAAACATTATAGCTGTGCTTGAAGAGACTAAGGATGCATTTGGCCAGGCAGGTAAACAAAAGAATTTTGTGTTCTTCCTTCTATTCCATAAATAAATGTATGCATTGAAAAATAATGTGTGGCTGGACTGACCTTTTCCAGCTCATTGGCTGCAGAAAAGTATTTCGAAAATTACTTTAATACATATTTACTCAATGGACCAGAATGATTCACTTCAGCACATGAATATGCCTTATTAAAAACTGCTTAGACACAGGTTACTCAAACCAGCCCTTTTTTTCAACTCTCCAAGGCATGTATGAAATACCATGTTCGTTACATTGAAGTCTACTTCACCAATCTTCTTCTAGAGAACAGGGTGTGCCTTAAAAAGAGCAAAATAAAATTATTGCAATGAGGGCTGCAGATGCTATGAACCAGCTGGAGATAATCTGTCTATAACTGAAGCTGAGAGATGAGCCAGCCTGGGGTGGCAAGTTTTCAGCAGGGCCTATCGTGATGCGACAAGGGGGAATTGCTTTAAACTGAAGGAGGATAGATTCAGACTAGATAGAAGGAAGAAATATTTTACTAAGAGGGTGCTTAAACACTGGAACAGCTTGCCCAGACAGGTCATAGGTTCCCCTTGCCTAGGTCAGGCTGGATGGGGTTTCGAGCAACCTGATCTAGTTGAAGATGTCCCTGCTCATTGCAGGGAAGTTGGCCTGTAAAGGCCCCTTTGAACATACAACATTCTATGATTCTATGAATCTATGTTTCTTCCCACATGCCATATAAAGCTTTCTGCAGAGGGTGCAGGCCCCCAGGGTGCAGAAACACTTTTGCAAAATGTTCCAAAAAGGCTCAGTTTTCAGTGGGATAAGAAAACCTTTCCATTGTTCTCATCCTCTGTGACAGGTCAGCCCACCCGCTACATGAGCCTGCACTGCGTGACGTGTTGGGGCCAAGTAGCACCCGAGCAGCCTCGGGGAAAGTGCCTTAATTGCTGGTAATGCAATAGCTCCACTTAGCACCAGCAAAGCAACTCAAAAATGGAATCAAACATTTTCTGGATACACATTTAGGGAGCAGCCGGCTGTGTTGGCATGTTACTCCGTTACTTAACCACTGGGTCATATATCTGTGACTGCAGATGGCTTTTACATCCGCACCTCTTAAGCAGCATCTGATACCATGACTGAACGCTGGCCCAAAGGGAGGGATGCAGTTCTTCTGACCAGAAAGACTTTTTCCTTTAAATTAAACACTATCTCAGGCAAGGCATCAGAAGGTTTTTCCCTGGCCCCATTAGACCAAATGGAAACAGCCTTCTGCAACTCCAGCATGGGAAGCACTTCCCATCTGCAATTCAGCTGCAGCTCTGCCTTGTGAAGTCCAAGGATGGGCAAATAAAATTGCCTTTCTCCATCAATCTCTCAACAGCACCCCAGGATACCCACACTGCTTCATGGAGTACTTCTAGCGACATTTCTTGAAGATATTTTTTCTCCAACTCCCTTTCATCTCAGTTTTTTCTTCCAGGCATCTCCAAGGAATCCACAGCCTCCAGGGGCAACTGCAAAAACATCACCATGCCAGTATTTGCAGTGTAAATCTGCTGGCTTTAATGCTGACACAGCTACAGCTGCTTAGCTGTTGGCTGCACAGGGAAGGCAACAAAGAAGATCAGAAAAAAGTGCTTTGGTCTAGCTGAGCTAATGTACCAGCAAAGTCAGTGACAGCACAAAATATGAAAGCAGAATGGTCTTACAATCAGGCCCATGGGGCATCAACTTACCAAGTAT